>JAVYIG010005065.1:0-145486 GCA_035222895.1 Strongylocentrotus droebachiensis | reverse complement strand
GTTGCAGTGTGCATAATATGGGGTCCCTCTTGCCAGGCGTGTACCAGCACAAGAAGAACCACACACAAAAAAGAGATGGAAAAAAGGGGGAAAGAGAGAATTTTGTGAGTTAAAGGAAAGGAAAACAAATGAAAAAAAATAAACAACGATGGAAGAGAAGTGCGAGAGCATGAGGAATTGCATTTCTTTAGAAAGAATAATAACCAGGGGCGTCACTAAAAGGAGAAAGGGGAAAAAAGCAGAGAACTGAAAAGGAAACAAAAGAAACGAGGGACAAAGAGAAGAGAGAGAGAGAAGGGGTAAGAGCCTGAGAGAAGAGGGGGAAAAAATCCCTACGAATTGTGACTTTTTATTGGACAAAAAACATTTTTGAAAATTCAGACAATGATTAAGAGTTGGTAAAACGAATCGTCTTCTTTCTCTAGTAATTTAATGAAACATCAAAGCTTATGCGCTTCGCGCAGGAGGGGGAAGGGAACTGAATTCAGACAAGGATTAAGAGTAAAAAACAGTACAACGAATTGTCTTCTTTCTCTAATAATTTAATGAAACGTCAAAGCATCCGCGCCTCGCGCGGGAGGGGGAAACTGAATTCAGACAAGGAATAAGAGTCGAAAACAGTATGACAAAGTCTCTTCTTTCTCCAATAATATAATAAAACGTCAAAGCTGAGGGGTGATACTGAATGCAGGCAAGGAATAAGAGTAATAATTTAATGAAAAGTCAAAACTTCCAGGCTTCGCGCGGGTCGGTAAAAACTTAATTCAGACAATGATTAAGAGTAATAATTCAATGAAACGTCATAGCTTCTGGGCTTCGCGCGGAGGGGTGAGAAAAGAAGTAAGAGTCGGGAACGGTACAACAAGTCGTCTTCTTTCTCTCATAATTTAATGAAGTGTCAAAGCCAGTGGCGGCCCGAGCGACTTCCAAAGTGGGGGGGGGGGCACCAACAAAAAAGGGCACTATCTAGAATGAAAAAAAGGGCAGATACAGTGGGAAATCTCAAAGCGAAAATATACCGTTTTTTAGACATTGGTATATACATTGTGATTACATTATCAGGGATGATTTCAATATTTGTTTCTCTTCATACATCATACAAAATATCGCTTAAGCATCATACTTTACAGTTGGGTGTGATGTCTGAATATGCATTTACGAGCGAGCGAAACGAGCGAGAAAATTTGTAAAGATCTGTGTGGTCGCAGTGCGAAAAATTACATCTTGTTAAGAGGAAACAAAACCAATCGTGATGGGGTTATAAGCACATTCTCATAATGGAAGACTGAAAAGGCCTTTGATTTAAGCAACATAATTATAATATTCTTAAAATGCGAGCCAGCGCAGCGAGCGCACTTTGGGGAAATTGCTCTTAGTCGCTTTAAATAAGGGGCACGTCTAATTACTACAGGAAAAGGGGACACTGTCTTGTCGAACGAGATAAGACACCTATTAGAAAAGAAAAGGAGCACGTGTCAAAGTACAAAGGGTATTTATCAGAGGTTGGCACTTTTTCACCTGAAAAGAGGCACTCAACAGTGATGAAAAAGAGGCGCTTACGAAATTGGGAAATGGGCATTTGTTGAGGGAAAAGGGGCACCCATCAGATTTTGATAGGGGCATATATAAGAGTTGAAAATGGGATAGGTCCCTTATTAGAAAGGAAAAGGGGCACGTGTCATTGTTAAAAGGGGCACTTATGAAAATGTTGAAGGGGCACTTACAATAAAGGAAACTGTGCATTTGTTGAAAAGAAAATGGGGCACCGTTCAGATTTTTAAAAGGGCAGTTATGAGAAGGGGAAGGAACTCTTTCTTTTTAATGGGGGGCATTTATCATAAGGAAAAGGGGCACTTATTAGAAAGGAAAAGGGGCACATATTAAAATGAAAGGTGCGCTTATCCGAGTTTAAAAAAGGGGATAGTTATTAAAAGGAGAGAGGCACTTCTAAAAAAGGAAAAGGGGCACCTCTCAGTTGTTAATAGGTCAATTATCAGAGGTGAAGGAGGCACTTATCAAAAGTGAAAAGGGGCACTTCTCGTACCTGAAAAGGGGCGCTTACTAGAGATTAAAAAGGGCACTTATTCAAATAATTTCAAGATTTATGAGAATGGAAAATGGGAACTTGTCGAAGGAAAAGAGGCACGTGTCAAAATAAAGGACATTTTTTTTTTTTTTTTTGTTCCGAAATTTGAAAAGTCTCTGATTGACATTCCGTTTCGTTGGGGGGGGGGGGGGGGGGTAAGGTCATCTTTTTTTAGGGCTTCCATTAGGATTTTTTTTTAACGAAAAAAACAAAAATCAAAGCTCATAGGGGGGGGGGGTCTTTAAAAAAACGGAAGGGGGGTTTAACACCCCTCCCCTCTATCGACCTCCACATGACTTTGTGCAATTGTGCTCCATTATTGAAACCTGCTAATATATGTATATTTTTTCAATTATATCGCTTCATACATGACATGTACATAAATTTCCTTTGTAATCGCACCAAAATAACTCCTCAGAGAGAGCTTTGATTATTTCTGGGGGTATAGGCCTACTCGTGCTGCAGCACCCATGCACCCCGCTTCACAGGGCCCTGAGAGCTTTGCTCGACAATGCGGGGTCTTTTGTGAGCAAAACAGACGCTTTTTGATTTGATTTGATTTTGTTGCAGTGCGTCTAGAGCATTTCATTTCAATTAATTCGATTTGGTGCCTAATAAATCCGACTCAGACAATTATTTTCAAGGCACACGCGGGACACACGGCACTTGAGATCATACCCCATGTTTAGGGATATTTGCAACGAAAAACAAACAACAAAAAACGAATAAAATACAATTAAGTGCCTGGCCTGTCAATTCCTTCCGGTTTTGTTTCATCAGAGAAAAGCCTGAAAAATAAAAAAATCCGGATAAGAAAAGATGAAGAGAAAAAGAATGGAAATATTAATGAAAAGGATCATATAGAAAATAGTATTGAAAAGGAAAGAAAAGAAAAGAAAAGAAAAGAAAAGAAAAGAAAAGAAAATAAGGAAAAGAAAAGGATTTTTGTTCTCAATCACGGCATGTATTTTAATTACTCATGCCAGTCATGACTCATGAGCAAAATAGGCCTGCATGCATAACGCGCATTTAATGTTAAATTGTTTGTTGTTTTTTAGCCGTGATGACTGACTATAAACAAGAACTTAATTAGGCCTCTGGAACTCATCAATTAATTTATAGGACCCCTTTTTTAAAAAACTTAGGCCAGCCAGAACTTTGATCAATTAAAAGTGTTTTTCTAAGAGCGCTCTTAAAAGTATTTATTTTTCTTAATCATAATCATGTCATGATTCCGTTCCGGCTGTTTTCGCCCGAGCTAATCGATCAGTTGTTGTTGAAAAAACATCAGAATATTGTGCAGTGTATTTTGGTAGGGAGTTGCGCACACTGTGCGCAAGACCCGTTTGGCGTTCCTACTACACACGTTGAAACATGTTCCCCTTTCCTTTTGTTTGCATTTGCAGCAGCACTAGCATCATCCGCTGTCCAAATCTCCGTGGTCCGTTACCTCCCTGGTTGTAACTTGTAGCTTGCCACTTCGTAACAAAAGGAATCTAGATTTACTAGTTAATTGTCTGTGTACATGCATCTGGTAGTTTAGGGCTAGTAATTTTGAGGAATTCAAAATGAGCAAGAGAAAAGCACCAGATAGCAACAATCCCAACCAGAGTTCGTGGACTTTCTGGTCGGTAAGTAAAAGTTGACACATTTTTGAATGATGATAGATAATCATAATCATATGGCCTGGATTATGGCGAAAATTGGTGTGTGCATGCCAAGAAAGTAAAAACTAAAACCAAAGCCTAATTGCCCTAAAAATGGCTAAAGACAAGACAAAATAGAGAAGGAGAAGGAGAAGAAGGAGGAGGAGGGAGGAGACGAAGGAGAAGGAGAAGAAGAAGGAGGAGGAGAAGAAGAAGGAGGAGAAGAAGAAGGAGGAGGAGAAGAAGAAGAAGAAGGAGGAGGAGCTAGGAGGAGAAGGTGGTGGAGGAGGAGGAGGAAGGGGAGGAAATTGAGAAGGAAAATGGCTTAAAGATACTAGACTATGTCCCTTTTGCGCTCAACATCAAATTCTGTAGAACTTTGCAGGAGCTATGTCATGCAGACCCTATGTCCTATCTGTGAAATTTAAACATTAGCAGCATCCCAATATTCAAATATGCAAGGAAACCTGGCTAACTTCTAGATTTAACTATCAATGTCATCAGACACTTGAGT
Source organism: Strongylocentrotus droebachiensis (assembly GCA_035222895.1). Taxonomy (NCBI): domain Eukaryota; kingdom Metazoa; phylum Echinodermata; class Echinoidea; order Camarodonta; family Strongylocentrotidae; genus Strongylocentrotus; species Strongylocentrotus droebachiensis. Next base: position 141,240 of record JAVYIG010005065.1, on the reverse strand, counting down.
TACTGACTGACAAATGAGCTGTAACAGGTACATGAGCATTTGTCTACATCAATAACCCACTACTTGTAATGACCAAAATTAAACTGATTGGATCTTTGTGCAGCATAAAACGTACATCCATTCGGTAAAAGGGTCTGAAAATCGGACTGTTACATAGGTGAAGTTGATTCAACAACTAATGGTCGTTATTTTCCCACTAAAAACATTTTTTGAGGGAAGTTCTAAATAAGTATTGTCTTTCAAATGCTGTTGGAATATTTAACGTTTTCACGTTTTGGGCCTGCAAATGGGACAAGACAAGACAAAATACAGAAGGAGCTTTAGAAGAAGGAGAAAAGAAAGATAAAGAGGAAAGCAAGTAAGAAAAAAAAAGGAGAAGAAGAAGGAAGAAGAGATCGCAACAGTCAAAGGAGGAAGAACTTTTTGGGTAATTTGGATTTTGGAAACAATAAATCTGTGATACCAACATTAATGTAGATTCTTTCTACCCAATTTTAATAACAGTCGGGCACAGAGGAATGCTCTTTTTTTTCACGGTAGCATTCCGGGACAGCTACATTTGGTGAAAATACCTGATTTCATGGATGTGATGTGGCCAAAATCAGCGTTTAATGTCTTTCATTTCTTCTTTCGTTTTTTCTCCCTTTGCATTTCAGAGCTCGCAAACTATGAGAAGAATGTCAATCGAGCAATGCATAAACACAATGCATATCGCAAGGCTGCCAGCGTCTTAGCCAAATACCCAACAAAGATCAAGAGCGGAGACGAAGCCAAAAATTGGTATTAAATACTTTTAGAAAACAGTACGGTAATTGCAATTTAAACAAATAAAACAAATTCTTAATATGATCTTATCATTCAAGGACTAGCCCATTGTCTCATCTTTTCTATTTCCTTCTTGCAAATTATCTTTATTTTCATATGAAGACACTCACGTGCATGTATTTCCTGTGTTATTGTTGTTGAATTGTTATGAGAGAAAACGCTTGTTAAGACAGCCATACATACATGTACAAGGAATTCAAGGAATCTTCTCAGAGCAATCTGTAGGGAGCAGATGTAACTGAATGATTTTAAAAAACCTGGCAAGAATGTGTATTTTTTAAATAAATCTTTGCCCACATATTCTTATTTATGAGAAACTTTTTCCAGACAAGTGATAAACTAAACCATGTAAGTGGTGCAATTCAAGTTCACTCAAAGAGTTCTGAAAGAATTACTTACCAAATCTTGCCATTTATGCCATTTGTGAATAATATATTTTGTTTTTAACTACCGAACCCTTAAAGGATGGCATTGGTGTTCAAATCGCCAAAAAGATCGACGAGGTCATAGCTACAGGGAAGCTTGAGAAACTTGAGAAAATCCGGAAAGATGACAAAAGTGAAGCCATCAACCTGCTCACCAGAGTATCAGGAATCGGGTAAGAACGGGGTTTAAATTAAACATTTCGCCTGAGGGTATTGAAGTAAGAGAAATAACTGAAGAAAAGATGACAAAAGAGGCACTGAAATTGTGTGAGATGTCATGGGACATTGTCTGCTTGTGCACATCGTGTTCAACATGTGACGTCATATCTCAGCAGCGACTGTGGAGCTTTTCAGGTGCTTTGTCGGGGCCGTTTCTAAGCGTTTTGTAATGGTTAATAATCATTACTTTGAATGTTTCCAAACATTGGCTTTTGATAAACTTGGCCAATCAAAGTGTCACCTTTGCAATAATGACATTAAAGCTAGTTTTTTTAATCAATGAACCTTCTCTTTAAGTGCTACATAAACCCATCGTATTGTTATTCTCAGTGGAGAGAATCCCAAGAGTTTGAAGTTGTCATCTTGTTCTGTCTCTCTCATTCTGTCTATCATATGTAAAAAATAAGAGTTTAAGACATCCATGCTGTAGGCACATTTAGGTAACAAATCATCTGTTAACTCTTATCGTGCCAAGAACACTGTTCTGTGCATGCGCTGGCGTGCCACGCTCACATAATTGGGTTTGTGGTGGCTTGCCATGCACACATAAACGCTCATTCTCTCGCGTGCCACGGACACATTTTCATGCATAAGTACACACGCTAATTGAACCTACCTTAAATTAACATGGCACACAGAGGATTAGTGGCGGGCACAATAGGGATTAGCACTGTGGCACTGGGTAAATTGAATGGGGGCAGCTTAAGAGTTAAGAGCTAGAAGGGTGTAAATTCAGTGCTAAGGTATATGAGTTTACGCCCTTCTGGCAATGAACAGACAAGTTACAGAGGCCTAATTTACTTCTTATTTGACAAAGTCTTAAGTTAGGCTTGAATCAAGACACAGTGTAAGTGTCAAATTAAATTCTGCTGTACTTAAAGACTTATTGAAGGAAAACAAAATTGTTCAGCGAGTTACATGTAGCATTTTTTTTTCTTCACCTATTCCATTGTCAGATATTGTATTAGTGAAGTGGAGCTGAAATGTAACTTATTTATATATAAAATACTACAACTTCGATTACAGGCCTGTTGCTGCTAGGAAACTAGTCATGGATGATGGTGTTATGTCTATTGATGGTAAGTTTTCTGTCATTATTATGATTTAAAGCCCCACTGTCCTACTTGTAGCTACATGTACTTGCTCCCTCTATATAGAAAACTTCCCAAATCGGTGCCTGTTGGTTCCCCATGATCCTCTTTTTCTTATGTTAGTTGAGAGCTGAGTTAATGAGATAGCCACCTGTCAGTGACCTTGCTGTGTGGTCTAATCCCTTCTGGCCCAGTAGTATTGACGGTATTTAAAGCAATCAGATGGCCATGTCCCATTTTCTTGATTGCTGGAAGTCTGATGTTGTCTCTCTACCATGAATTCCAATGTTTTTGTTTTTTAAGCGAGCAGGTTTAGCACCTTAAAATATAGCTTTGCCAACTTCATGAATGTGTAAAATGCAGTTTGGACTTGGATTTGAGCCATTTTGAATCGTTTTCTCAGGGTTCTGTTTACTTTTTAAGTGTTTTCCGTTTATCATGAAATAAGTTCTGGAATGAGAGCATGCATTCTTTGAATTATCCACTGCCTGAGCCTCGAGGGCGAGAATGCTGAGAAACATTTCATAGATTTTCAGCTTATTCAATCAATGAACTTTTAAATGTTATCTAAATACAATTAGTTGGTATATTCTGACAGTGCTTTGCTGCCATTGATGGGCCATAAGCAGTATATTTACTTAATCATTTTCAGCTTATTAATCAATGAACTTTTAAATGTTATCTAAATTCAATTAGTTGGTATACTCTGACAGTGCTTTGCTGCCATTGATTGGCCATAAGCAGTATATTTACTTGATGATTTTAAATCTCTTCTTATCTTACATTACATCATATCGCTAACAAATCAACTAGAGATTATGATTTCAATTCTGCCTGCCAGTTATCATAAACATGTACTTTTGATTTTGTGTATATATTCTTTAGAAAGAGCTGTCTTTTCATTTTTATGTAGTCATTTTTATTTTATTTTAATTAGTTATTCATTTTTTATTTATTTTTTATTTCACAGATCTGAGAAAGAACACAGATAAACTAAATCATCATCAAAAGATTGGGCTTCGGTAAGATGACAGTCATTTTGCAATCAGTTGGAAAGTGGATTCCTGTCTCACTTTTTCGCAATCTAAAATGAAATTATTTTATGATTATTTATTAAGGAATAAAAGTTTAAAAAGTGAAATGAGATTCAGAAGAGACGAACCTCGAGGAGTCTATTTCTTAAAACTTCTTATCACTAACAAATGCAAAAATTCTGTGTGACGAATTTGCTCTCAGCCAATCAAATGCAATGATTTCAGTAGCTTATAACAGCTATTGTAACTTGTTATTGATAATAAGTTTTATGGAACAGGGTACAGACCAAGTAGAAGTGATATCAATGTGAATACGGTAAGAATGAACAACAATAACAACAACCACATTTCTACTATCAGGGATGTAACTTTTCAGGATAAGTGCATTTCTTCATCATTTCAGACACTGGAAATGCTATTTCAAGCTCTTTTAGGCTTTGCATTGTGCAAAATAAAAGGTTTACGGACAGTTTTAAGTTTACTATTTCAAAAAGGCTGAGTTTGAGCAAGGAATTTGAGTTGCGTCAAAAATTGACTATGAAGCAGTTGTCACCTGGGCCCCGTTTCACAAAACTTGTGATCAGTGACAAATGACAGTTTTTGTTATAAAGCTACTGAAAACCTTGCTTCTGATTGGTTATCAGCAGATTTGTCACTGATATTTGTCATTTGTCATTGAAAAAAGGCTTTGTCAAACACCCTCAAGGTCATATATATATTAGTTGTAGAATCTTTGTTTCCCTTTTGTTCTAAGGCATTTTGAAGACTTTGAGAGAAGGATACCGCGTGAAGAGGTGACGAGACTTGAAGCCATCGTCAAATCCCAGGTAGCAGCAGAAGACGAGGACTACGTAGCAACTGTATGCGGGAGCTATAGAAGAGGGGCTGCCTCAAGTGGAGATATGGACGTCCTCCTAACGCATCCATCCTACACGTCCAAGGATAAGAAAAAGGTGATTTACAATCCCACCCCTCCCCCCCCCCCCTGCTCCCCCCCCTCCCCCCCCCCCCCCTCCATGCTCCACCCCTCCCCCCCCCTGCTCCACCCCTCCCCCCCCCCCCCCCTGGTCCACCCTTTCCCTCACCCCCTAAAGCCAAACATTCAAACATAGTTTATCTTTAATCACTGGCACTCTTTTCAGCAAACAACTGTCACAGAAGAGTGGGGAAAAGGGCTGATGGGAGGCCTATATTTTTAGAGTGATCCACTTTCAGTTTCTAGCCATAACAATTTTCTCTGTATTTTGTTTTGTGTGTGTGTGCATAATAACCCCAAAATAAATTTTTGGGAAAAAACCCCTAATTTTTTTACTTTGATTCCAGAGTTAAGCACACATTTTTGAGATATTACAAGTTTGTGTTTATTGTTAATTTATCTGTCATTGATTTTTGTCTTTTTCGTTTACATTTTTACCATGGGTCAACATATTTCTGACTTGTTATCTCTTGTTTACTCTAGTTCAGTAAGAGTCTAATGATGATATATATGATATATCTGGCGCTGGTCAGTGGCTGCCGGGCTCACGATCATTTGGGCAAAAAGAATTTCCATTTTTGGTTTAATAAAATTTGGAGTGGACTTTAAAAGATTATTATTATTATGATTATTGTCCTATGTTTTTTAACAGCCTGAGCTGTTGGTGAGTGTGGTGAAGAGGATGATAGACTGCAAGCTGGTCACAGACACCATCTCACAAGGAGACACCAAATTTATGGTAAGAATGCCATTTTTTACATCTGACTGACATTTGTTCTCTCTTATATTATTTTCCTGAATTATTGTTTTGCAGCCTGCCAGGTCCATATGCTTCATAATTCCTCTTGGTAGCCGAATCCATTTTGTGATGAGTTCCTGTTTGATTTGCTTATTCTGCACATTAAAGTGATTATGACATCTACGCATTCTGCACTACATTTTAAGTTGCAAACTGTTAAATGGACTTATATCTTGGAAGATGACCGGCAGATGTACAGGACTACCTCACTCCTGTATATCGCTGATGATGATGATGAAGATGATGATGTAAATGTTTATTGTGATATTACTTACATGTTCAGTTACAATGTTGATATTGATCACCATTACATTGTTATTACTGATTTCATCATCGGTAAGTTGACCCGGGTTCGAAACCAAGTCGATGCGCTAGTGCCCTTTGGTAAGGCATTAATCCTCATTACCAGGTCCCTCAGAGAGGACCTAAAGCCGTCGGCTGTCTGGTTGCTTACTTACAAGCATTTATGCTTTCTTAGCAATTGGGTAAAAAAATACCACCCAACCAACCAAGTGTTGATAGTAATGATAGTAATGACAATGGTGCAAAGGATATGATGATGGAAATAGCAAGATTAATAATGATGATGGTGATGATGGTGATGATATTGATGATATTGATGATATTGATGATATTGATGATATTTATGGTGATGATGTTGATGATATTTATGGTGATGATGATGATACTGTGATGATGATAATGATAACCGGTAATGTATGATGATGGTAATAATGTTTATGTTAATGATGCTGATGATGATGATCATCATTTTTATAATACTGGTAATGAGGATGATGATGATGATAATTCTAATGTTGCTGAAAATGCAAACACACAAATTGATCAAAATATTTGACCACCAGTCCACCCGTAGAGTATAAAACATGCTAACTTACAATATATTTTATCACCTAACGTAGTGTTTCAGCGGTTCACGAGACGTCGTGATCTTTTGATCCCTTGTTGACCATACATTGCGAGACAAACAAATGTCACTAGCGATATCATTTTGGATACTATCCGTAATGAGTAATATATTTAGTATTACACAAATTTCTTTCTTCACATGCAGGGCATCATCCGCCTCCCAGAGAAGGATGCCAAGGAGGGCGAAGAGATTTACTTCCGTCGTCTTGATATACGTCTGATACCCCATGATCAGTATCACTGCGGAACTCTCTACTTCACTGGCAGTGATATGTTCAACAAGGATATGAGAGCCAAGGCTTTAGAAGAAGGCTTTACGATCAATGAATACTCCATCAGGCCTATGGGGAGTACAGGTGGGTGCCAATATATTTCATATTCATTGGCTAGGATTATGCTAGTAGAATAGTTCTGTCACTATAAATCCAGCTTCTTGTTAGGCTGGAGCTACCCTGTACTCCTCTGTACTCACCAGCTAATATTTCAACTTGAACCAAGACTATCTGTCTTGCTTTCGCGTGCTTATTATATTCATTTCTATGACGTCAAATTGGAAGGTAGCATTGAGCCTTAGAATCCATCCTCTACCCAATCGGGGCGCGGGAGACTGAGAGGACCACTTCCAGTGACAGAACTGTTCTACTAGCTATACAGACCTGCCAACCAGTACAATTTAGTCGTATTTCGTACAATTTTTAGAAGCAAATACGACAGTACGATTTTCAAAAAAAAAAAAAAAAATTATAAATATTTTTGTAATCATTTTTTTTATGTATCATTTTTATGCCTCCGTTACGAAGTAGCCGGAGGCATTATGTTTTTGGGTTGTCCGTCTGAAGAACTGATTGATAAATTCCTGCCAAACTTTGGTCATGTATGTATCTTACAGAGCCGGTGAACTGATTAGATTTTGGGTTCACGAGGTCAAAGGTCAAAGGTCACAGGGCTCATTATGTATGCAAAAACAGCTCGTGATCGCGTTATCTGAAGTACCGATTGATGGATTCCTGCCAAACTTTAGTCATGTATGTATCTTACAGAGCCGATGAACTGATTAGATTTTGGGGTCACGAGGTCAAAGGTCAAAGGTCACAGGGCTCATTATGTATGCAAAAATAGCTTGTGATCGCGTTATCTAAAGAACCGATTGATGGATTCCTGCCAAACTTAGGTCATGTATGTTACTTGCAGAGCCAATGAACTGATTAGATTTTGGGGTCATGAGGTCAAGGTCAAAGGTCATGCGGCTCATTATGTATGCAAAATAATAATAATAATAATAATAAAAACGTTACTTATAAAGCGCTTACCACCGAAGTCTCTAAGCGCTATACACACAAAATAGACTGATATACAATTACATCTTATACAAAACTAAAAATGCAAATAAACCTACAAATTACAATACATATGGAATACACATCAAAGGGAACAGAGTTAATCAATCATCAAACGCAATTTTGAATAAATGTGTCTTGAGACTAGTTTTGAATAGGTTAACGGTTTGACAGTTTTTTACATTTAAAGGTAATCTGTTCCAAAGTTCAGCAGAAGCTTTGCGAAAGGAACGATTACCATAAGAGAGAGTTGACACAGAAGTAGATACGAGGTTTAATTGTGAAGATGACCGTAAATTGCGTGAGGGTTTGTATTCCTCGATTAATTCTTGCAGATAAATTGGTGCCAATTCATGAATGCATTTATAAGTTAAAACTAAGATTTTGTACATAATGCGGTATGTCACCGGCAACCAATGCAATTCGCGAAGTACTGGGGTGATGTGTTCACAAGAACGCGTGCGTGTTACAAGCCTGGCAGCAGAGTTTTGGATTCTCTGGAGTTTTGCAATGTGCGACTCCGGAAGGCCATAAAGAAGGCTGTTACATTGATCAAGACGGCATGTAATAAATGCATGTATAAGCGTTTCGGTAGATTTTTTATCAAGAAAATTTCTAATACGACCTATCTTGTACAAGGCATATGATGCTGAGCGACAAATATTTTTTATATAATCATCCATCCTGAGATCATTTTCAAAGATGACACCAAGGTTACGTGCACTTTTGACAGGTTGTATCGGAACATTAGCAATTTCGACAGATGGTAAATGGGAGGACTTTCTGAATCGAGATGTTACATGTATAACCTCAGTTTTATCCTCATTTAACTTCAAATCATTAGCAGTGGACCAAGCTTTGATATCATTTATACATCTTTCAAGTTTAGTAATAACAGAATGGTCGGAATCACGTTTCAAAACAACATATACTTGGGTGTCATCTGCATATATCATTCGGCCTAAACCATGCGCTTCAATAATATCTTCAAGTGGTGCAGTGTACAGAGTAAATGATAAAGGGCCGATGACGGATCCCTGAGGAACACCTTCAAGTGGAACATGAGGTTTGGATAATGAGTCATTAATGACAATAGATTGTGAACGATGCATAAAGTAGGTTTTAAACCAATTCAAGGCAGTACCTGATACACCATATCTATTACGTAAGCGATCAAGAAAAACATCATGACTGATAGTATCGAAAGCCGCAGAATAGTCTAAAAGTATTAAAACAGCTTCATCACCTTGGTCCACAGCTAACAACAAATCATTATATACACGTAAAAGAGCAGTTTCAACGCTATGAGAAGATCTATAAGCAGATTGCATTTTACTACACAGATTGTTTGATGATAGATAGCCCTGAATTTGAGAAGCACAAGCACGTTCAATTGTTTTAGCAAGAAACTTAAGGTTGGCAACAGGCCGATAGTTTTTCAAAATTTCACAATCCAAATTTGGTTTCTTCAAAAGAGGAGTGATTTGTGCCGATTTCAAAACATCAGGAAATTGACCACTTTGAATAGACATGTTTATAATTTTGGTAATGACTGGTAAAAGCTCATCTAAACAGTTCTTAAGCAGCCATGTCGGCATTGGATCGAGACTACATGAAGTTGATGGAGATTTCATTATTATAACTCTGACAGTATTTTCTGATACTGGTGAAAATTCAGGAAATGAAGCTTGTGATCGCATTATCATTAGAACAAATTGATGGATTCCTGCCAAACTTAGATCATGTATGTATCTTGCAGAGCCAATGAACTGAGTCGATTCTTGGGTCATGAGGTCATAGGTCAAAGGTCATGGGCTCATTATGTATGCAAAAATAGCTTGTGAACGCATTCTCATTAGAATTGACAGATGGATTACTATTTAACTCTGGACATCTTGCAGAGCCAATGAACTGAGTAGATTTTAGGGTCATGAGGTCAAAGATCAAAGGGTCATATATGGACATGAGAAATTGCTTGTAATCACGATATTCTGAGAACCTGTTAATGGATTACAATTGAACTTGAATTTGAAAAATTTCTTCTGTTTTGGTTTGTAAAATTGCTCTATGACGGAGGCATCATTTCGACTGCGCGCAGTTGAAGTCCCATCTAGTTTTTAATTATTTTTTTTTTGTGTGTCTGGGCCTATATAGTCCTAGCCACTGAAATCACAGAGCTCTGAAATTGTTTCCTTTATACGTGGGAGGGAACAATTGAGAGCCACACTAATTGTAATAAAGTTGAGTTCTGGTTATGCGCTTGCATTGTGACAGTAACGGTGTTGAAACGATCAGAAAAAGTTGGTACTGCAAGGTTCTGGAATCATCAAAGATAGCGCAGTCTTGGTAAAGTAACAAGCACTGTACACAGAAAGATGTATATGGGACTACACAAACATGTGGCATAAAAATGAGGCCCACAGTTTAAAGCTGTTACCTTTCATATTTAGAATATGAAGGCATTTGAAGAGCCTTGCTTTCCACTTTCCAGGGAACATTTTTCTCTGAAGTTCTTCCACACTTGCATAATAACAATGAAAACTCTCACAAATTATTTTTCACCTCTCCCGGCCAGAACTCAACCTTCTCTTTAAAGCACATGTCCTAGCTTTCTCACTCAATACACTACAACTAGGAATTTTATTGTCTTTCTATTAAAGGGACTATGTCCCATTTGCAGGCTAAAAAAATGAAAAAGTTAAATTCCAACTGCATTTGAAAGATAATACTTATTTAGAACTTCCCTAAAAAAAGTGGGGCTTGAAAATGTCTTCAAGTGGGAAAATAATGACTATTAGTTGTCAAATCGACTTTAGGGCTATAGAGCCCAAAAGTAATAGTCTTGATTTTCAGACAATTGTACCGAATGGTCATACGTTTTATGCTGCGCAAAGATTCAATCAGTTTAATCTTGGCCATCACAAGAAGTGGGTTATTGATGTAGACAAATGATCATGTACCCTTTACAACTCTTTTCATGTATGTTATTACCAAAAAAGAAAAAAAGCCAGTCAGTCACGCAATAGTGTCTGACAGTGAAGTCTAGCAAGTAAACGGGTTTCCTTGCATAATTTGAATATGAGGACACTGCTAACGTTTACATTTCACAGATAGGACATACATGACATATTCATAATTCCTGCAAAGTTCTACAGAATTTGAGGTTGGCTGCAAAAGGGACATAGTACCTTTAATGCCGATAATCAAAAGAGTTGATCATTATAGAGCTTTTCTTTCTTCCCTTTTCATCCTATGAAATACAGGTTGTCTCATGTGTTTCTCTCTTAGTATTCAATTTCTTAAAAGGTGTTTGGAGAATTCTACTTTCAGACTCTCAACACAAAAGTGTTTTATTTATAGGGTTATAGCCTCTACTGTAAGGTCTGGGAGGATATTCCAGTTGAAATTCACACTTCTTTATGTTTTGAGGTGCACTGCCTATAATTTCAAAGATGCAGTGTCACATTTGTAATGAATTCTTATTAACCCTAATAAGGCCGGGGGGGGGGGGGGGCCATTATGGCCCCCCCTCCACGATTTTTCTGATTGTTCGAGAACGCATATGGATGGCGCCTCGCCGCTCGCTGACTTTTTTCTTTAGAGTCTTGCGCATCTTTAAAAAAAAAAAAAAAAAAATCGGACCTATAGTTACAAGGTCACGTGACCTTTTGTCTTTGCATGTCAGCCCGAAAATCGCTCATTTTTGTGATTTGTGTACAAAACATATGGAAATGTCATTTTTCCTAAAAATAGATCAAACATTGGTTATTGGGTCTTGTTTAAAGTTTAGGTGGTTGTTTTGGGAGACAAAATAGTTGAATTGTAGGAAGAAATGAAAAAAAAAAAAAAACAATAACATAAATAAGTTTAAAAAAACAATGAAATACATAAGAAATTATCAAAACAAGAGATAACATAAGGAATAAGCTGGCTCTTCCATTTTTTTTTGTCGTATTATTGTTCCAAATGGTCTAATGAATATATGTAGTGAAAAAGAATGCTTAAATATGAATAATATAGGATTTATGGGTAAAAATGTGATTTTATGACGTTATTTGCATAAATTACCATAAATATGCAAATTAGGGATTTTTTTCAAAAAATTGAAATTATCATATTGTTCTATACACTTCACTTGACATGCGTGCAAATTTTCGCGGGACCGAGATCTTAGGGGGGGGCCATAATGGCCCCCCCCCCCCCCCCCGGCCGTAGTAAGACTTCAAATAGCCCGGCCTTATTAGGGTTAAAACTGAAATAAATATTACAATTTTAACTAGAGATATTCATTGAAATCTATAAATTGGCACCTTTGTTTGATTTGGAATGCCATGAATTATGTTTACCTGGGACCCATGTCCCATAGGAAAGAAATGAGCCTGCCGCATACTCCTGCGGCAGACTTGCCGCAGATCTGCAGCAGACCTGCCGCAGACAGTCATCTTTTTCACATGCAAATTAGTTTTGCCGCAGACTTGCCGCATACTCTTTCAGTATGATGAAGAGTCTGCGGCAGGTCTGCCGCAGACTTGCTGCAGACCTGCCGCATACTCTTTCAGTATGATGAAGAGTCTGCGGCAGGTCTGCCGCAGACTTGCTGCAGACTTGCCGCATACTCTTTCAGTATGATGAAGAGTCTGCGGCAGATCTGCCGCAGACTCTTCGTCATGAATATTCATATCTCATATAGACCTGCTGCAAACCTGCCGCATACTCTTTCATATCCAGTACGTGGCAATAAAGTATGCATGTAGAAGAACCAGTGATAAACTGATTGATACTTCATAATCGATATTGGCAATATCGATATTACCAATTAGGTAATACCAATATATATACATATATATTACCAATTAGGTATATTCTATTCTCAATTGTATTAACTTCATCACATTGATCATTTGAAGTGTATTCAAGAGTAACATTTAAAGTGACACAGGCTCGTACACATATATATACTAAATATGTATATTGTTTCTTGGTTAGTAATCATAGTTTCTTGGTTAGTAATCATAGTTTCTTGGTTAGTAATCAATATATCTATTGCTTAAACGTGAATGTAATTGTAACATGATCAGACAAAATAATCTATTCGTTAATAATGGCAAAAGGAAAATAGAAATCACAAAAATGATGTGCATTGTCTTTATTTGCTTAACAAATCATGATAAATGTATTTTTCTGTCACACGTGTAAAGTAATAATGAATATGCATGAGATGATTGGTTTCAATTGGCCCTATTAGACTTTAATGGGATTTCCTGTGGCAGACCTGCCGCAGACTGTTCCTGTGGCGTACTGGTATGCGGCAAGTCTGGAGCAAAGTTTCGCCCTGCCGCAGATCTGCCGCAGACTGTTCCTGTGGCATACTAGTATGCAGCAAGTCTGGAGCAAAGTTTCATCCTGCCGCAGATCTGCCGCAGACTGTTCCTGTGGCATACTAGTATGCGGCAAGTCTGCAGCAAAATTTCATCCTGCCGCAGATCTGCCGCAGACAGTTCCTGTGGCATACTAGTATGCAGCAAGTCTGGAGCAAAGTTTCATCCTGCCGCAGATCTGCCGCAGACTGTTCCTGTGGCATACTAGTATGCGGCAAGTCTGCAGCAAAATTTCATCCTGCCGCAGATCTGCCGCAGACTGTTCCTGTGGCATACTAGTATGCGGCAAGTCTGCAGCAAAATTTCATCCTGCCGCAGATCTGCCGCAGACTGTTCCTGTGGCATACTGGTATGCGGCAAGTCTGCAGCAAAATTTCTTTCTGCCGCATACTTCGGCATACTCTTTGCCGCAGACTAAAAGTCTGCGGCAGGTCTGCGGCAGGTCTTCGGCAGGTCTGCGGCATACTTTTCACTTTCCTATGGGTTCACAAAGCCTTTTTTCAATAACAAATCTGCTGATATCCAATCAGAAGCAAGGATTTCAATAGCTTATAACAAAAACTGCCATTTGTCACTGATGACCAGTTTTGTGAGAATAAGACTAATTAAACCAAAGATGTTCATTGAAATTTTTGAATTGACAATGCATTGTAGAATGTTTAATCACTGTTTTCTTTCACAATTGATTCACTTCTTTCCTTTTCATGTTTTTCTTAGGTATTGCTGGAGAACCTTTACCAGTGACATCGGAGGAGGATGTCTTTGACTATATCGGCATGAAGTACAAATCTCCATCGCAGAGGAATTTGTGAAAACATTGTCATCATCATCATCATCAATATAATAATAATAATAATATGATTGCAGGGCCCTCAGGGAGAACAGTATGAATACTGATGAGGCTACCCTGGGTAAACAAGACATATTATTATTATTATTGTTATTATTATCATCATCAACAAAAACATCACAAACAACAACAACACCACCATCATCATCATCTTGCCACCTTTACTGTCATAAATAACATAATCATTATCAACAACAGCATCATCACAAACAACGACACAACCATCATCATCATCATCTTGTGATCATTGGTGTCATGATTATCATCCTGATCATCTTCTCAACATTGTCATCGACATCAGGGCGATTCCTACTTGGATATTTATCACATCATGTTAATATTCGTCTATATCATGTAACCATGATAATGCAGTCTATGTCACTGTTGCTTAACACATGTTTTTTCATATTTAGTCCTTATTTGAAATGACCACAAAAACAATATGGTTATGAAACTTAAAATGTTACCAAAATATCACAGTGTGGCATCTCACATGCCATGCGATTATCATCATCATCATTACAAATCATGAACTGTGAATAATCTATCAAAGTGTAAGTTACAATGTACTTTAAATACCCAATAATACTTTGAAGAATACCGGTACAATGTTTATGTTTTGCAAGTTAACTGGCATTGAAGTGATGTGTTTATTTCTCTAATTTAAGTTTTAGAAACAAATTTGTTTAAGGAGTACATAGAAATGTAGTGTGAATACAATGTGCATGCTCTAGAGTTCATCGCACAGGTATCAAAATTATTGCATGACTCGTGCTCTGGTGACAATTTGCTCCATGATCAACATTCAGCAATTCCAAATTTTATTACTTCAATATTAGAACCAACACTAGATTCAACCGTAATCCTACCACTACTCCTTTTCTAAAACAAAATAGCAATGCTTACCCAATGCTACATCTACCACATAGTAAATTGTAGACCATTGTAGACAGAAAATCCCAGAATTTTCTGAGTGATGTTGTATCTCACAGAGCAAGTAGGCCAAGGTTGTACTAATTACCTACAATGAATTCTTATTTTGAAGGTACGTTTGTGTTTTGTAGGACAACGATTGTGTGTGTGCTAATGTTGGTTAGAAACAAATTGAGGGTATTCACAATCTTAAGACTTGCTTCTTCTTATGGAAAGCCCTAAAGATTACATTATGGTTGTTTAACCTGTATATAATGTATGATGCTGTAAATGAACTTTTTATTTCCTCTTTATTTTTTAACTTTCTAAAGCTATTTTGTACTGGTAAGTTGTATTCTACTTATATTTGAAATGCAATTACAGATGTTTAAACTTTCAAATGGACATATGATGCTTTTACAAGCTAGGAAGCACATCAAATACATGTACTTAAGGGGAAACAGTAGATTTTTATAAGTTAAAGTAGAAATTGTACTGAATTTAAATATGGTAATACATGTATTAGGTGTATCAATAGCAATGCTTTTCATTCTCAGTATTAGCTACTTTGTTCAAAATTGATACTTGTGTAAGTTCATTTTCGGTTTGCCAAGTTTCTCTTTAAATACTGTGAGCCTCAACATACATTTTGATGCATTGCAATAAAAACAGCTCATGTGATAGATGTAAATATAATTTGATATAAAATTCATTTTGTTAGTGTGTATTTTGTTGTTGTATCGGTTTATTGTCATTAAAAATACCCACATTAACTTGCAGATGAATGCTGAAATTGTCCCACAAATAAACCATAGCTTTCATATAAAATACATAGATTCGAAATCAAAATGTATTTAATAGTTGTAATTGATTTATTTTGAACTTCTAATGTCATTATGGGAACTTAGTTAACAAAATTATTCTTACCCCTCGTGTAAATGTGATGTTTTTCATAACTCAATAATTAAAGGTGGACTGGTTGAACTAAGTAAGGCCTTTGTTCAATACTTTTAGATGTAAGCTCTAATATGTCATATTATCAAGAAACATAAATTGGGAAAGATCATTTTATCTCATTCTTGAAAAGGGGGGGGGGGGGGGAGATCTAACCAAATTTATGAAGTTTCATTCATTAAAAATACATGTATGAGATAAAATCAGCAACCTCTTGAAATTGTTAAGGGGGAAGTATTGTACAGCCAACCCCCCCCCCCCCTCCCCCCATTCCCACTACCCAGCAACACTCTGCAAAATGCTGTGTTTCAGTTTCTACAAACTTCAAAACAGAATGACTTGGACAAGTAAACGTAGTATTCATTATCAAATATTTGTTTTATTGGTATGTCGTTCAAATAATAATCTGGGTGAGAAAATGATTTTACAGATAAATCGCTAGTTACCCTCTTGACATTCCATATAAAAAATAATAATACAAGATAAATAATATTTCTTACGAGATGAAACAATAAATTTAGAAACGATAAATTTAAAAACAAGGGGGGGGGGGGCGCGTAATTGTAGATACATACTAAAACAAAATTTGAGGGAGAAAATCAAATAGTGCCAAGGCTAAAGAAAACATTGTGATATGCAATAACACGTCGGTCCCTAAGTACGATTCAAGTGTACGATTCAAGTTCTTTGGGGGAAAATTATTTGCCATATTTCTAAACTTAATGATTAAACAAAAAGAAAACATAGATATACCTACTCTAAAACTCACTACCTAATTAAAATACATGTATAGGCATTACACATGTTATCAAAACATATTAAAGGCAAGCTCCATCTCTAGTTAGTCTTCACATAATCGCTTTTGGACCACTTAAATACTCTGGCGGTATTCAGATGAGGACAACATTTGAAAAGTTTCGTGGTATGGAAGAAGTAGGGCTAGTGCTTTTTAGATCGATCATGGAACAATTGTGCCATTATTTATTTATCATGATCAAATGAATCGTACAATAAACTTAAATATCAAATTCACATATTGTTGAGAAGTATTCTGGATTGTACAAAGTGGATGTGTGGATTATTTACTAAAGTACAATTCTAAAGGAGTTATTCAATTTTCAAAGAATCGAACCAGCCTAAAATTCCTAAAGGCGGCTTAAATATTGACCCATAGTCTAAAAACTATTGAATAATCGCTATGGATATCCATGGGTATACTATTATCCAATCAATATTTCTATTTCTTCAATTTGAAATTTAAATTTCAGGAAAGGTAATTTTGAGTTCCCTCTCGCAGCTCTAGCTCCCTTAGGTCACCCTGCATTTATAAACAGACAATGGTTCAAACCTGCTGATCAGCTGTATGCAAGATATATATTTTTTTCT
Source organism: Strongylocentrotus droebachiensis (assembly GCA_035222895.1). Lineage (NCBI taxonomy): Eukaryota > Metazoa > Echinodermata > Echinoidea > Camarodonta > Strongylocentrotidae > Strongylocentrotus > Strongylocentrotus droebachiensis. The sequence goes on along the minus strand of JAVYIG010005065.1, from coordinate 124,124 downwards.
TATGACTGCTATAGTCGTGACATTCTGGAGTTATTTTTGCAAGAGTATGAAGGGTTCAATCACCATTATGAGCCATGTTTGTAAAAAAAGAAAATCAAACTGAAAAGTAAACAGTAATACATAAATAGAGCTCAAAAAGAAAATCAAAAAGAAAATATCAAAAAACCTGTAGAGTAATCCAAAACAAAAAGTGCTATCAATAAAATGATACTTCAATTGTGTTAAGAAATGGATGAATGCATTTTATACACAACTGAATCGTACCTTGTTTTCCGGCATTCCAATACTTTGTACCGGTATTAAAAAAATTGAGAATCACAGCAGATGAAAAGTGTATTTGCCCTTCCTTTTTGACAATTAATTTCTTCGCTGTAAGTCTCCCTTAATACATAATTTCAGCATTTGACACTTTGAACAACGATTTATCAAAGACCACCCAATGAGACCATGGGCCCATTTCTCAAAACCAACATAAGTCTAAGTTCATGGACATCCCATTGAAACGTGTGCTAATTCTATAACACATGTACTTGTGGGATGTCCCATGAACCGCGACAGATAACAGCTTTGTGAAACTGTCCACATATGCGTATTTCTTGCCTGTAACTGCTATTGCATGTACACATTATTTTTTGCAATACTTTCAATTCTCCAATTTTCATCCCAAGACTCTTTCTCTTTAAGGTCAAAGCATGTTGATGTATGAAACAAGTAGTGTGTTAAAAGAATATGAAGCAGATGCAAAGAAATTGGCATACGGTCAGATTTGCAAAATAAGTATGTAAATTAAGTAATTAACCACTGTGTAGAATAGTTTTAGGCGTGTATACATGTATGCGTATTTACATATATGACTTATATATGAATATCTGCAGATAAAGAATCAACAATCCTGTTTTGTAAATATAAATGCAAGCTTAAATTATAATGAGTTTGTACATAAAAAATATCATTACACACATTTGCTCATAAGACATACCGGTACTGTGAAGTCGCGCTCCCCATCCTAAAACTTTAACCATCTCCCAAAATTATGGCATGTTCGGAAAGTTGGATACGTATCAAATTTTTAAAATCGACGGAAGTAAATCAAGACATTAAATAATGGGGATGTGGAGCTGAATCAACAGTCACACTGATGACGGCGGCACCAGGGCCCCATTTCACAAAACTTGTCATCAGTGACAAATGACAGTTTTTGTTATAAGCTAGTGAAATCCTTGCTTCTGATTGGTTATCAGCAGATTTGTCATTTATTTTTGTCATATGTCATTGCAGAAAGGCTTAGTGAAACAGGTCACAGACCGACAGACAAACTAACAAACCTTGAATAGCCAAGAATCGGTCGGTTTGGTGTCGGGTTAGCAGTGTGGCTGAGTTACAAATGCCAATAAAAGGGAAATAAACAGTCTGCATGTGCGTAAAACTGTCCGATGAGGGTCAATATGGCATATGCGCTCTACACTCTACAGAATATGTCTTCACTAAATGGTCTCATGAGAATTTCAAGGAAATAACTGGAAAAAGTGAGTTTATATTTCCAATCATTTTCAGGACATCAACGCCTACGATCATATTATTTTATCTACATTGGAGGGGAATATTAAAGGCATAAGCCATAAAGAAGTTCACATTGGGTCCAACATTTCATAAATTCTTGCAGCTTTATTAATAAACCGGGCATCAAGAGTTGAAAATTTCATGAATTCATTTTTCTAGCATTCTGTGGATCACTGTCAAAAAGCCTATCAGGTTAATACAAGCTCCTCAAGTCGATTCGATCAGGAAAGTAAGAAAAATTTAAGATGAAATTTTTAACTTTTAAATTCTCTAAAAATTGCTCTTGGATAATAAAAAAAAATGTGTGGACGAAGATCGCAGTGATAATGCTCCTCTTATGAACGTAGAAAAATCAACCACGCAGCCCTTGTCTCCATGCTCAAACACGAAGATGGTACAGGCAGGATTGATCGTGTACATGCAGCCTGATATATATGTGTGTTGCGCCCTCGCTTGGGGGAAGCATGACGATGTTACAAGCTACAGCCATATCAGTCTGTAATGCCCACGTGTTCTCCAGTGACTCCCCAATCACACTCGATGATGAAACGAGCGACAAGAAACGCACGAGATGATCCGATTGTTTTGATTTCTCTCCACTTGTCTCTTATATTTGTGTCCATTAATTCAAGCGTGGGTGTTCTCTTTAGAGGTACTGGCTTAGCCAGACGAACCCCTCTCCGTAACCTTGCTTCTTGAGAACACTACACATAAAGAGCTCCAAAGGACGGCCTGGTAAATCTTTTTGGGGGACTTTGCCCTGTGAAAAAAAAGAAACGAAACAATACATATTACTTCTTATATCACTATTTGCAATTTTCTTTGCTATGTAATGAATATCTTCGAATATAAAGAAATAATAAATGTTTTAAAGATTCATTTGAAAATTGGGAAATGGAGATTTCATGTCCTACAAACATATTGATGTTGGTGATACAGTCCTCATCTACTATTTATTAGAGTTTGATACATTTCAGCTGTAGGGTAGTAGGATAGAAAGGAATGATGCTGTTGCCTATGAATACAAGCTTGACAATGAAGTTTCCCAACACAGGTAAAACATATTTATGAGTTGTCAGTTTGCAGAAGTATGTGTTATTATTTAAAACCTATCTGCACTAGTTTGACCAGGAGGGATTAGACTTCACCGAGTAGTCATTGGCAGGTGGTTATCTCATCAAATCAGCTCTCAATTAACATAAGAGAAAGGGGACCATGGGGGACCAATGGGTACCACTGAGGCATCGTTGGCTATACAGAGGGCGCAGGTAGCTACAAGTTGAGCAGTCCCGCTTTAAAATGTGTAAGCATAGGCTTAGCTTAGACGGCAAGATTGACGTCTTTAATTTCTTGATATCTTTCACAGTAAGCATAATCTCACCCAAGAATTTGAGTGCTAGAAATTTTCCCACACTAAAATGGCTACCCTTTTTGCCTGTAATTTTTCGCTGCAAGAGATAAAGGTTCATTGTGATTTTAAGTGCATGGATGATATAGAGAACCCAAGTGTGACGTCATACTGGGTACGTTGTCAAGGTTACTGGTTCCAAACAACTTTGTGCCAAATAATAGTGGGGTGATCACACCAGCCCCAAACACCCTTAAGTTTACCCTTGCTCCAGGCCGTTACTTGAATGGTTTCATGGTGAACCTCGTATGCAGGCTCTGTGGTTTAGAACCAGTAACCTGGACGAAGAGCGAACATTTTGTTAGCACTTTGGTACTGATCTGTTCAACCATAGAGGAAAACATTGCACTCAAACTTTAATTCTTGAAAATAAATTAATGACAACTGGTCGATAAACTTGGTGGGCACAGAAGGGATTCGTCAAGCAAGCAACGTTTCATTGGCTATACCTTTCCAGTTGTCTGTCCTGTGAGGCCCATCTGATATCTTAATTCTTCTTCACTAGCTGCTCCAGATACGTCAATCTTGTTGCCCAGTACAAGGATGGGGGCATTCGCTATCATTTCATCCGTCATTAAACTCTGTTAAAAGAAAAAGAAAATATCGCACATAAAGATTACCGTCAATGGTTCTTAACAGGAGGTTGTGAAATGAAAGGGTTATCAACGAAAAGAATCGCACTTATTGAAATCTCAATTTGTATTACAGGTGGTAGTAGAATGAATGCTTTCAAGGTTGTAAATGGCACTGCAGTGGATCACTATAAAGGTTGAGAATCATCACCAACAAGAAATGAAGAGACAGTAGTGATAATTGCAAAGTATCTTCACTCCTGGGCATCTTAATATGATGTTTTGTATACTAGACAGTTAAGAGCATTATTTTTAGCCTTTACAATGTACAAACAAGTAGGTTAGTGTAGGTTACACGTTTTCATTCACCCCCCCCCCCCCACTTCTTTCTCTCTCTCTCTCTCTCTCTCTCTCTCTTTCTTTCTCTCTTGCAGTGATAGGATATCTGAAATGCTCTCCCCCAACTTATCTGAGAACATAAAGAGTGAAGGGAGAACAAAAGGGAGGGATAGAGAAATATATGGGTCATTCCATCGGGTTGGGTCATAAATTGTGACATGAAGGTTCAAAATTCAGAGTTGGTGAATAATTTGTTTATTGTTATATCCTGTTTCTAACACCAATCCTACAATAGATTCCATTGGAATTGTGTGTATTCCTTTGCACACTTTCATTTAAAATGAAAAAACAGACACAACAAAATACCAACGTTACAAGGACATCTTTTTTTACTTGCTCATTTATTTTCTGACCTGAAACTTTGTTACAGTCTGTACTCCACTTTTTTTTGGTGTGGAAAACATTAAGATGATGGGAGCAATAGTTTAGAATACTCAAAACTTGAACACAGCAACATTATATCAACTTATAAACATGAAACAAATGAGGAACTAGCAATTTTTAGATCATGTTTTTCTTCTAAAGGGTTATCTTTTCTCTTGCATAGAAAATCTTGGCTGCATTCTAAGAAATGTGCCAATTAATTGATGCATGAAACCTATTAAATGAGATGATGACACAAATGAAAGGAAAGCTGCAAGATTTATGGTCTATATTCACCTCAACACCTCGAGTTACCAATGTTACATGGACATCATGTCCGAGTAACATCCGTATGATATTAGAGTTACTGACCTCTTATACTCATTTAAACATGACAGACTATATCAAATATCATCTGAAATATCTTTCATCCATTGACCAGTAAATAAAAAAACAAAATATTCATACAATAGGTGTATTGGTTGATATTAATGATTAACTTTATACTTCTTCAAAATAGTGATTAGATTGGAAAGATCGTCGTTTCCAGGAATATTCGATGACTTGTCATTTTGCCTGCTCTCTTGATCGATCTCTCTGCCGGAGCTGAATCCTCAGGCAGCAATCTAATAAATATGCATGAAAAGAAATAAATAAAAACAAATGAGTAAACAATATTAAATGAGATAAAAATAAAACAAAACTGTAAATTGCTTCTGTGACTTTTCATTTCAAAATGTGTGTTCTGGTTGATAATTATGAGTACTTGTACATTGTAACATTGTAAGAATTAAGGATGGAACAACTACACAGAGGATTGCAAGATGGATAGGGAGGCATCATCCTCACGTTTGGCTCGTTTTGCATGCCCAAATAGAAGTAGGTATTTGGTTTTCATTTATTATTATTTATTATTCTTTTAAGTTCAATATTTGTGTTAAATTATTAATTTCTTAATTTTTTTTGTTTGTTATTTATCATTATAGTTTTATATCTTATTTTTTGGAGGGGAGGGTAGGTGGTGAAAACCCTTTAACCTCCCTTTAACCTTTGTAGGAGGGGGGAGTGGGAGCCACATGGCAAACATCAATAATGATTTTATTTTTAAAAAAAATGTTTAAAAAAAATTATTAAAAAAAAAAAAAAAAAAAAAATCATTATGTATCCAATTCTAATTGAATCGGGGGAGGGGGTCGCATGCCCTCTCCCCTTTAGCTCTCTCCATTTTCCATTTTTCTCTATCTCAACTCCAACCCCCTTTTTTGCCCAAAAGTTTGATATGTCGGGCCTTAGATTGAACTTCCTAACAATTTTAAATAACTTGTGTTTTTCCTTAGGCTTAGCCATCATTTTTCAATGACAATTAATGGCATCATAGATCTATAATTAATATTAATTAATTTAACAGTTGTGAGAAAAATTCTGAGGTATAGGAACATCAGTTATATCTTTATTTACGGGATTCTTATAACAAAATTCAATTTCTGTCTAAGAAATTAGCTTTTTAAGGGGAAAAGTCCGGCAAAGATTTTGCATGTTTCGTTATAACACATATATCAGTATGTGGGACAACAGTAAAATATTCACTCACACGTGATGGTTTTGAAACCGTTTTAAGCTATAAATAACACAATTTTAAACGGAATTACATTTAAACAAAATAGAATTTCATTGTCTATGATAATAATTCGGGCTATAAAAATAACTTACAATACATATTACGTACCAATTTGGGCGCTGACGGGCGAAAATGGCTGCCCGACGTTATATGGACATTGTCACGTTTGTGGTTGCAGCTCAGGGGTAGGTCGTCGCACACCATCAAAAAACATGTGTGCGCGTTCGTGAATAACTAGCAGGTCATTTTAACACCAAGAACTGAAGCTAGCGGGCTGGTTTGATCTCAAACACCGTAATTTCACACCGACGTTACCAAATTATGAAGGACATCGCGGGGGATTGTTGTGGTAAATTAATTATTTTCTTGTATTTACCGACCGATTTAATCGTCATTCTTTTAACATATGTTCATCAGGGGTTGTACCTTCCTAATAAGATGAAAGTTTCTGAGAAAATATCCTGCTAAATATGTGTAAAATGTTAGATTACCGCCGTTACGAAAAAAGTGCTTAGGACATTGTTGGTAACGTCGGTATTGTGTTTTTTCAATATGGGATAACTTGCCGATTTTTTGCACATTTCACCTGAGCTTCTCAGACATAGTAGGGGTATTAAAGGTGACATGTTTTAAGTAGGAAACATTGCATTATGATGAATTTTTTTCCAGAAATGAGTTCATGAAAATGACTTGTTTTCATGTCACAACTTTCACCCTTAAAATCGCTGAGACATCGGTAGTTAAACTCTCACCAAAAAAAAAATATGATGAACAAGTTTCTGTTTTCATGTTTATTTATTCTGTCATACATTACTCTTAAATAAAATATACTTTTAATTTTCTAAATATACATTTAAATTTGAGAAAATAGCTTCTAAACATTCGAACACATGAAAATGCTGAAAAGACCCAACCCGATGGAATGACCCATATACAGATAGAGTGAGAGACAGCAAGAGGATAAGAGAGAGAGAGAGAGAGAGAGAGAGAGAGAGCAAGAGGGTAAGAGAAATAGAAAGAGAGTGGAGGAGGAGGGGGGGGGGTAGGAGACTTACATCTAATTCTGCTTTTGCTTCTGCAAACCTTTCCCTCTCTGCTGCATCTACCAGGAACACAATGCCTTCAACTGCTGGTAGGTACTTTTTCCAGACTTTTCTAACTTGTAAATGACCCCCAAGGTCAAAGGTTGTGAATGTGACTCCATCGATCCTCAGCTCTTCCGATGCTGTAAGAAAACAGTTCAAGGTTCAGGGCCCCATTTCACAAAACTTGTCATCACTGACAAATGACAATTTTTGTTATAAGCTACTGAAATCCTTGCTTCTGATTGCTTATCAGCAGATTTGTCACTGATTTTTGCCATTTGTCATTGAAAAAAGGCTTTGTGAAACACCCCCAGGTCTCTTGATATGTGAACAAATTATACCACACAGAGCATTAGACATTTGAAAATAATATAAAAAAATTACAGATTAATCAATAGATCTTTATCTACTGGGTGTAAGCCACAAATATGTTTATCAAATCCCACTGGTTCCAAGATTTTTTCTGACTTGTTTACAATTACAGATCGATCAATCGATCTTTATTCACTGAGTGTAAGCCACAGATAAATATGTTTGAACAATTGAAATCTCTCCCAGGAAGCATTACATTTATTCAAAAAAATATCTTTATCATCTATACAAGAGTTGAAATATTGATTAACAGAAATTGTTTTGAAATCAAATCTCTCAGTTTAGAACTGTATTGATATGAATGAGACTTGAGGCTGGCTTTCTAAATTTCTCTTGGTGATATAAATCAGTACACTGCCACAGCGACTCCACACCGACCGCAAACTGAACATTTCATGATAATATTGGTAATGAAATTTGTTTGGTCTGGTTTGGGCCTTGTTGGTGTGCCTGGGGTATTATTGCTGGGGCAATATTTTAAAAAGAAACTAAATATCTGAATAGAAAATGATTATAATTTGGAATTGTGGAGTTTACTCAGGATTGGAAAAAGTTCACAGCCCCTAAACCCCTGCTATATTGAAGGCTTCATTTGTAGCCCTGGTCCAATGTACTCACTTGGATGTAATGTTGGTACATGGCAGGCCATTCTGTCATCTTTTAAGACTGCGAGTAACGTCGTCTTGCCTGCGTTGTCTAATCCCAGAAATACTAATCTGCCTGTTTTGCCCCATAGTCCTGGAAAAATAGAGAATAAGGAGAATAGAGAAGTTATTTCAACTTAATCTTAACATTGTCAGAAAAGAGGAAAGAATACACAAAAGTGGAGAGCAATTTAGTTCTTAAAAAAGCTTCAAAAGAGCTCTGATAACATGCCTGCAAACAAAAAAGGTACCTCTTCAGATCTGATTTCAGTTAATCTCAACATAATCTTCAACACTTGGAATCTTGAATTAGAACAAGAAAATGTATATATTGCAGTTGTTTACAATGATTCATGAAAGTGATGTTGAACTTTGCCTGTGTACAAGTCATATGGACCTTTTACAGTAGCAAACGCATGCCATGCCGATACTTCATTACAGGCCACGCTCACTATGGTACTACTACCTAATATAACAAGTCAGTTCCAGTTTGAACCGGTATGATTACCGTACCAGTATGTTTATTAATAATTAAAAAATGTTTTTAATGTCATACATGACTCTCGTGTGAATTTATGTACATTATGTGACTTTAATGTATTATGTATTATGTATTCATCCAAGTGTTTATCAAATATTTTGTAACTACATCGTATTTTGTTTATGTGCTGCCAGTGGAGGCCAATTTTCTATGTTTTTAAAATGGATCAATAAAAGAATCTATTGGTATCTTTTCATAAAACTTGGAATGTTGAATTATTTTACAAGAAAATTTATATATTGCAGTTGTTTACAATGATCCATGAAAGTGATGTTGAATTTTGTATCAATCATATAGTGCCAGGAGTGTCTACCTTCTAGTCTGACAGACATGAGCGCTATATAAGAACCCACTATTATTAATATTATTGTTATTTTTGGCAGCAACGTCCTATGTAACCCACGAACTTGACCTTGATTAGTTAACCATAGCCTAGTTGAACAGCTGATCTTTACTTAAATGTTCATTGATTTAGCAGATAAATGAGAAAAGTTGGCAGAAGACCAGTGATTGTATTAGATTAGGACTGAGAGGAGAGGTGATTCATTCTGAGTAATGTATGACATTTTACCTCCAAATATTAAACTTCACATCATTATAAACAACCAGTGCTTTTTGGCAGTGTCATATCTGAACAAGGCCTTACCATTATACTTCTAAGCACTGTAATCGTATAACCTTGTTCACATATCGTACTGCAAAACTGTTGTTTATGATGACGTGAAGTGTAATACGCTTCACTTTTCTTCACCTTATATTAAACAGAGAGCACAGTGTATGGGCGGCGGACCTTTGTTACACGCAGTTGCCTTTCGTTTACACGTTTCAACGTGGTTTACTGTGTCATATCTGAACGAGCCTTAAGAAAGGTTAATTTGCTATCTTTTACACCAAGTGTAACAGTTACTACATGTACATGTAAATAGGCCTACTAATAACCTGAAAATTTAACTAAACTTTTCATTTCATATATACTGAAAACTTGCATTTTGACAGACTTGTCTGCAACATGTCACAATCACATTCTTAATTTTTATTCTTCCGAGTACTCTTGGCAACAAAAAACATTTCAAATCTGACCCCTTCATCAAAATTGATTGTATATAAATTTCAAGTCGTTTAAATAGAAAACCAATTCTCGCTACCCTAAATAGGTACGAAAATCTCGAAATTCGCGAGACGAGGTAATTTTCACTCTCTCGGGTCGTCACTACAACTTCCGGTATAGAGTCCCATCCCGCTGGCGCTAGCGCCTGTGTTCGCTGTGCAGAGTTTTCACGCACGCTAAAAGACCAAAATTATTCCAGAAAAAGTATTTGGGATAGCCTTTGGCATAACCATCTGGATCAATCTGCTCCTTATCGAAATGTCTCGAACAAAGCCGCGATTTTTTGGTCGCGCCTAGTAATATAGCGCCTGCACAGGAAGCTGTAATGTCGAAAAGCTATCCCATAATGCAATGCGCGTTTTCAGGATTTTCCCCGGATCTCGGCAGAATCGCTATTTGGGGTAGCGAGAATTGCAGAGCAGCAGATAGATCTTCAGTTAAATATCAACTAGGAAATGTATAAGATGCATGACTTACCTAAACCTTTCAGTATAGACGTGAAAGTTTCTACAAAATAATTCCAACCGCTCCATATAAAACTCATCTTCTTTGGTGAATGTGTCTAAAATCTGATGGGAAAGAAGAAGAAAGAAAAACAAATGGTCACTTTTTGCAACAACGAACAAAATTAGCTATAAATCGAATGTACATGTACACATCAGCTGCAACAAGATACTGCTCTGACATGAATCACCACACGTTTCGCAAGATGTTATGAACAAAAGTCTGAGAAGTGTAAACCTGGACTTTGCCTTTGACATCAGAGAAGTGCTAAGTCATCATCATGACAGTATAATATTTCCCTGTAAACAATCATAACCTTGTTATTCTCCTACTTCAGTCATGAATAATCTTCAGATTTTTCTTTACCACTCTGATCAGACTAGGTTCCATTTTATCTTTCACAAATTCCACGGTCTCCATCGAAAAAGAAAGTGTGTTCATAGTGCACAAACCACAGAAGGATCTATTGATCTTTAAATAGCTAGATAAGTAACAAAATTGCATTGTTAACAAAAAAAATGTTGTTGTGGTTTCTTTTGTCCGCGTGTCTCCATCAGTTTCCCTAGATATCAGTAGAGCTGCATCGCTGAATTGGGAGACTCTCTCCCATTTTACTACCGGTACATGTATCTCCCATATTTATTGGAGATTTAGCTTACAAAAGGACAAAAGAAACAACACCAACAACAAGGAAGCTTTTACCAGCTAAATTCTTGCCCCTATGAGGTCAGGAGCCTATTTGTTTTATTTTATGTACATATAACAAAAAGTGTTTCGAAAACATATTACCCAGCAACAGTGAATTTGACTAGACAGTAAAAAAAATAGGTACATTTTCATGAGGAATTCATTTATCACAATTTCAATTTGAGCCAAATTATTCCCTTTGTAAAAAAAAGAACTCCCTGCTGGCGCCCTCTGATACTGAACTTATAGCTAATATTGTTAAGTATTAATAGGCAACACAAAAACAGTTATTTGCATTTCATCCAGAACTAACATCGCAAACTCTAATATCATAAGAGTAGGGTGTCTGAACGATTTTTCAATTTTCAATTTGGGATCGTTTTTCACCATTTTTGTTTGATATTTGAATTAAAAATGTAATCAGAATAATACATTTCAAATTTCAAGTCTCACCGATGTTTCTATCGAAAGATACAGCCCCTCTGAAACGCTGCAATATTCATAGGATTTTGCTCAGAATCGACGAAAAAGACGTACACGCAGAGTTATGTTGTTTTGCTAAATTTAGCCAAACAGCTGTATCGCGCGATATGCAAGCGTATGCATAGCGTACGCATGTCATGCACAACTTGCAGCTTGAGCCACGCTGTCTCCGCGATATGTGCCATTGACTAGTATGGCTAGCCGTTGGCACCATAAAACCCGGAAGTGAATACACGTTATCGTCAATGGCAATATTGCGGAGACAACGTGCACGTTGTCTCCGCGATATTGCCATTGACTATAACGTGTATTCACTTCCGGGTTTTAAGGTGCGAACGGCTATCCATACTTTCATTCACTATACGCGCAGATGTTACGCGATGTAAATATGGTTTGGACTGAGCGGAGCTCACGCCTCCCTAATTAGCTGATTCCAAAAATGTGGGAAGGGTATTTTCAAACTGTTAGGTCAAATGATCCCTTGGAGCTAGCAAAAAAAAAAGCACCTGGATATTATCCTTACGTCTAGCCCTACTTAAGCCGCGGGGGCGCGGCTCAGGAAAGTGGCAAATTTTGGAGCTAGGATGCAAACAACATTTCAATCGCTGTTTTGAACTTTTGACCAAGATATTTTTAGAATTCTGGGGGTGGCCCCCTATGGGGAATATGGAGAAAAACCTGCTCTTTCATATGACACATTTATTGAGTTTCATCTTCAGGATCACGAGTAATTACAGTTTGAATTTCAATTTCTTCATAAAATCATTGACCAATTTTGCATGGTGACCACATAGGGATGCGTGTTTATGGGAGGGATTTTAGCACACAACATCGGGTGCGCGATCAGACACCCTAATAAGAGGTCAGTGTTTCTGCAATGTAAATTGCACCCAAAACTCATTATCATCAGGAACACCTGGTAGGTATTAAAGCAAATTGCTATTACTCCTGAAAAGGCTGTATCATCATAGATCTCATATTTTTTGTTAAAATTCTTGACCAATTTCAAAGTGCTTTGTATCAGAAGGAAGATCGAAGAGCTAGAGTCTACTAGCAGTAGGGGCGCTGGTCCAAGAATGAGGATCATCCACATGGACGAAGATACCCTCGTACAATGTAAGTGCTGACGAATCGTGTCCTAAAAAAAAAAGGATTGACTGCATTTTCTGCAGCACTCATCAGGTTTCGGGTTCCCGATCCCTTCTCTGGCAATGCATAAAAAGGATTCTGCGTAATAAAGTACCACCAGTCCATCGACTACTTTTATGGGTTGTCCGTCTTCCCGTGGATTCATAGCTCATAACGAGGAAGTCTCTGTGAAATACATCAAGAAAATCACAGCGCAATCTATTTTTAGCATCGCCAATGCACGGTTCGGATATCAGAATCATCAGCGAAAAATGCGGACGCGTCCCTGTGTTTACTAAGACGATCCTCGTTTATGCGGACGATCGTTATTCTTGGACCAGCGCCCCTGCTTACTACCATAGTACCAATGAATTTTAAAAGTAGGGTGTCTGAACGATTTTTCAATTTTCAATTTGGGATGGTTTTTCATAATTTTTGTTTGATATTTAAATTAAAAATGTAATCAATTCAAATTTCAAGTCTCACCGATGTTTCTATCAAAAGATACAGCCCCTCCAAAACGCTGGTATATTCATATCATTTTGGTCAAAATCGACGAAAAAGACGTCCACGCAGAGTGATGTTGTTTTGCTAAATTTAGCCAAACAGCTGTATCGCGCGATATGCAAGCGTATGCATATCGTACGCATGCTGCTAAGCCAATGCGCGACTTGCAGCTTGAGCCGCGCTGTCTCCGCGATATCTGCCATTGACTATTATGGATGGCCGTTCCCACGTTATAGTCAATGGCAATATCGCGGAGACAACGTGCGTTGTCTCCGCGATATTGCCATTGACTATAACGTGTATTCACTTCCGGGGTCTATGGTGGGAACGGCCATCCATACTTTCATTCACTATAAGCGCACATGTTACGCGATGTAACCATGGTTTGGACTGAGCGGAGCTCACGCCTCCCTAATTAGCTGATTCCAAAAATGTGGGAAGGGTATTTTTAAACTGTTGGGGCGAGTGATCTCTTGGGGCTAGCGAAAAAATAAATGCATACATATTTTCCTTACGTCTAGCCGGACATAAGCCCGGGGGGCGCAGCTCATGAAAGTGGCAAATTTTGGAGCTAGGATGCAAACAAGATTTAAATCGCTGTTTTGACCAAGATATTTTTAGAATTTCGGGGGTGCGCCCCTTTGGGGAATATGGAGAAAAACCTGCTCTTTCATATGACACATTTATTGAGTTTCATCTTCAGGATCACGAGTAATTACAGTTTGAATTTCAATTTCTTCATAAAATCATTGACCAATTTTGCATGGTGACCACATAGGGATGCGTGTTTATGGGAGGGATTTTAGCACACAACATCGGGTGCGCGATCAGACACCCTAATAAGAGGTCAGTGTTTCTGCAATGTAAATTGCACCCAAAACTCATTATCATCAGGAACACCTGGTAGGTATTAAAGCAAATTGCTATTACTCCTGAAAAGGCTGTATCATCATAGATCTCATATTTTTTGTTAAAATTCTTGACCAATTTCAAAGTGCTTTGTATCAGAAGGAAGATCGAAGAGCTAGAGTCTACTAGCAGTAGGGGCGCTGGTCCAAGAATGAGGATCATCCACATGGACGAAGATACCCTCGTACAATGTAAGTGCTGACGAATCGTGTCCTAAAAAAAAAGGATTGACTGCATTTTCTGCAGCACTCATCAGGTTTCGGGTTCCCGATCCCTTCTCTGGCAATGCAAAAAAAGGATTCTGCGTAATAAAGTACCACCAGTCCATCGACTACTTTTATGGGTTGTCCGTCTTCCCGAGGATTCATCGCTCATAACGAGGAAGTCTCTGTGAAATACATCAAGAAAATCACAGCGCAATCTATTTTTAGCATCGCCAATGCACGGTTCGGATATCAGAATCATCAGCGAAAAATGCGGACGCGTCCCTGTGTTTACTAAGACGATCCTCGTTTATGCGGACGATCGTTATTCTTGGACCAGCGCCCCTGCTTACTACCATAGTACCAATGCATTTTAAAAGTAGGGTGTCTGAACGATTTTTCAATTTTCAATTTGGGATGGTTTTTCATAATTTTTGTTTGATATTTAAATTAAAAATGTAATCAATTCAAATTTCAAGTCTCACCGATGTTTCTATCAAAAGATACAGCCCCTCCAAAACGCTGGTATATTCATATCATTTTGGTCAAAATCGACGAAAAAGACGTCCACGCAGAGTGATGTTGTTTTGCTAAATTTAGCCAAACAGCTGTATCGCGCGATATGCAAGCGTATGCATATCGTACGCATGCTGCTAAGCCAATGCGCGACTTGCAGCTTGAGCCGCGCTGTCTCCGCGATATCTGCCATTGACTATTATGGATGGCCGTTCCCACGTTATAGTCAATGGCAATATCGCGGAGACAACGTGCGTTGTCTCCGTGATATTGCCATTGACTATAACGTGTATTCACTTCCGGGGTCTATGGTGGGAACGGCCATCCATACTTTCATTCACTATAAGCGCACATGTTACGCGATGTAACCATGGTTTGGACTGAGCGGAGCTCACGCCTCCCTAATTAGCTGATTCCAAAAATGTGGGAAGGGTATTTTTAAACTGTTGGGGCGAGTGATCTCTTGGGGCTAGCGAAAAAATAAATGCATACATATTTTCCTTACGTCTAGCCGGACATAAGCCCGGGGGGCGCAGCTCAGGAAAGTGGCAAATTTTGGAGCTAGGATGCAAACAAGATTTAAATCGCTGTTTTGACCAAGATATTTTTAGAATTTCGGGGGTGCGCCCCTTTGGGGAATATGGAGAAAAACCTGCTCTTTCATATGACACTTCATTTATTGAGTTTCACCTTCAGGATCACAAGCCCCAAAGGTTTGAATTTCAATTTTTTTCATAAAATCATTGACCAATTTTCATGGTCGCGCAATGCACGTAGACTGCATAGGGATGCGTGCAATCTCTATGTGAAGTATTTTAGCACACAACATCGGGTGCGCGATCAGACACCCTATTTAGGTATGTTACAATGTGTGTGCTTTCGCCAAGAAGGTTTCTGCCATGGGGCTGTTATGCAGTATTGGAGACCAATTTGGATAGCCTACGTAAATGTGATCTTTTGATGGGCTGATTAGATTTTTGTTTCATGATTTCTATTGGATGAGAAGAATGACATTGTTATCTTTCATTTCATACTAAACTTTTTATGATTTATGTTTTCAGCGTTTGTTTTGCTGCACTGTTTCACAAGAGCCGTGTTTAGTGCCATTCTGTACCCTGATCCCACCTACAGGATTTGAAAAAAAGTATCTAGACCGATTGGTTAACATGTGAATTTGCTTTTGGTGAAATTTCAGCAAAATCTAACGATTAGAAATATGTTTTTTTGGATGAGGAATGTGAAAATGTCATGCAAAAATGACGGCCCGATTAGCGTTTTTTGTGTATTTACATACATTTTGGGGTAATTTTATGTCATGAAATCGAATCTTTCGGTCACATTTGAGATCACAACTTTTGGTTTAAAAACAAAGGAAAACAAAGCAATTAAATACATGATTTCCGGGCGTTTAAAATTGGCATAACTTTCTTATTACTGGGGGTATTATGATGAATGAGGCATCAAATAAAAGGTCTTATCAAGCTCTGTCGAATGGCCTTGAATTCTGAGATTTAATTTTTTTGTAACATCCCTATTAAAGGTTTTGTTTACATCATCACTCTTCACGCAGGCGAAGGGGTATTATGGGTGTCAATTAAACTACGTGATATCAATATCATAATTTATGTTATCACCTAGCCCTAGTTAAAGCCAACTTGAGCCATAGCCATAGCCATAGAACTTGTGCTGCTGCACGTACACTGCTAACAGTACACTACGGCACAACCCACACAAATTAAGATGTCAATGCCATTCATTCAAACGTTATGATCGGTTACGCACCGCAGGAGTGAAAACACCGGCCCGTCGTCGTAACAGGGGCGTATTTTGACACATTTAACATTTTCTCAAAGTAATATATCATACAATTGATCTAATTTCATTCGACCACTTTCACACATAGCATTAAAACAATATAAATTCACAATATTTACTTCTATGGGAAAAATTGCGTCATTCAACGGCTTCTCGCTCCGGCTACGTACACAATCTGATGACAGGAACTACAATATGGTTGACTATGGTGCTGACGTCATCCCTCGAACAGCTGATTAACTAACAGCGTTTCCTATTGGCCAATAAAAACAACGAAATATCATGGAATCTCCATTCAATGCAATGACATAAAAGCTATTTTTCATTTTAGTATCTGATTCTGCTGGAAGTAATTCAATGCTTTCTTCTTAGCTGATCTCACAATAATTCCCAAACGAGGTTAAACAATAAGAAAAGACCTGCTAACTTGTTAAAGTTTGAAATAATTTCAATCAATGTACAATCAAAATCGCATATTCTGAAGGAAGAGTACTGTCCAATCAGAACATGACTTATCTGTTCACAGCATTCATTGGCAAAAAGTTCACTGAACCATCGTATTCGGTGCCACTCCTATCAAAAGTAACTGTCCCGATACTGTTGTTCATACAAAAACGTGCTTTTGGAATAGGGTTGCGCAATCAAGTTGTGAAATAGCCTTTCTTTTTTAATTATACATGGTTTTATTATTTGTACAACTACTGGGTTTCTATCTGACTTTGAGAAAAAAAGCGGTTTGTTTTATTATTCCAAAAGCATCGCAAACAAGCACCCTGGCCAGCAGGCATGCAAATAAAGTTATAAATCTCTTCAGTTTTCTTTCCCCTTTTTCACCTTTAGAGTGATTCGCAGTTTTCATTAGGAAATGAGAAAGGTCTAAAGACGAAACCTCCTGAAGTATTTTCTTTCCCTTTTTCTCAGAAAAATACTCATTCCTGATGAGTGACAATCGGAGTAGTTGGTCAGCCCATTGATCTCTTTTGCATGCGAGAATTAAAGGTATTAGTCTGTAAACCTTTCCTTAAGTAGGGAACTTTATTCACGCAAGCGCGTGAAAACGAATAAGAAAGAAAAAAAAAGTCACGTGAAAGCCTGTGTAATTATTAAATGGTGTCTTATTTACCCAGGGTAGCCACATTTCCTGCGGATCCTGCAATTACCCTGCAATTGCCAGGTATATCCACTCATTCTCACTTTGAGTATACTTTTCCTCCGGGAGCAGTGCAGCTGCACCCGCATCATGCCCTCCCAATATCTTTGTAAAACTTTTTTTTAATAATGTACCTTCTCCCCCTTTCCTTCTCCTGACTCTCTCTTTTCTCCTTTTCTTTCTGTTATTTTCGGTTTTTGTTTTCTTCTTTTCCCCCTTCATTCCATTTCTCTTCCTAGTCTCTCTGTCTCTTCGTCACTTGTTTGAAGGAAAGTGAAGCCTGGAATGGGGGGTCACGGGGTAGGTTTTTTTTAGACACTTCAGTCCCCGGGGCTAAATTCTCTTTTATTCCCCTCATGAGTCTTCTCAATTTCTTCCTTCTATAGTCTTTTTCGATATGTTATTTGTATTACATGTATTATTTATCCGTTCATACTTGTTATGCATATTTTGATATGTACTTATATTGTATACGGTTGTGTAATTGTATGTAATCTTCACCTGGATGGAAAGTTTCTTCTTTGTTTTGCATGGAGAAAGACAATAAAATGATATATTCTATATTATTCTATAGCATTTACACCTGGGCCCCGGGAGAGAATTTTGTCAAAGAGCATATTATAACAGTCTGGGATTCGAGCCGTCAACCCTTGGATTGTGAGTGAAGTGAACTACGCCACCTCCAACCAAAACCAAACGCCATTCTGGTTCTATAGGGGCATTCTTGGTAGGCCTCGGAGGCGGCCCTCCCAGTGGACAGGAGGGCACAGTGCCCCCCCACTTTTCAAGCACCCAAGTAGTGCCCCTTTTTACATAGGAATAGTGCCCCTTCTACTTTGACAAGTGCCCCTATTAATTTCTAAAAGTGCCTCTTCCCCTTTCAACTCTGATAACAGGGACGGATCCAGGGGGCACATGGGGCACGTGCCCCCCCCCCCACTGAGCGAATTTGCGGCCGGCGCTAATTTTCAAATTTTCGGGAGCAAAACAAAATATATATATAATTTGTCCTCTTACCCCCCCCCCCCCCTCCCCCCCCCCCCCTCCCGCTTATTCAGCGGCTGGCTGAGTCGTTACGATTTTTTTTGGGACCAAAACAAAATATATGTCTTCTTAACCCCTGTGTGCCCCCGGGAAGAAATTCCTAGATCCGCCCCTGGATAAGTGCCCCTTTTATTTGGACACTTGCCCATTTTTCCTTCGACAAGTTCCCTTTTTCCTTTGCAATAATTTCCATTCTCATGAGTGCCCTTTTTAATCTCTAGTAAGTGCCCCTTTTCAGGTGCGAGAAGTGCCCTTTTTCAATTTTGATTAGTGCCCCCTTCACCTCTGATAATAACCCTATTCAAATCTGAGAGGTGCCTCTTTTCCTTTGACAAATGCCCCTTTTCCTTTGTAATAAGTGCCCCTTCCCCTTTTAATAACTATACCCCCATTTTAACTCGGATAAGCGCACCTTATAATTTCAATGTGCCCCTTTTCCTTTCTAATAAGTGCCCCTTTTCTTAATGATAAGTGCCCCATCAAAAAAGACCCCTTCCCCTTCTCATAAGTGCCCCTTTTAACCTCCTATAAATGCCCCTATCAAAATCTGATGCGGGTCCCTTTTCCGTCGACAGATGCCCATTTCCTATTCTCATGACTGACTGTTTTCATCCCTGGTGAGTGCCTCTTTTTGAGGGTGTAAGAAGTGCATATTTTCACCTCTGATAATTACTCTTTGTTCACTTTGACACATGCTCCTTTTCTGAATGCTGTAACTATTAAAAAGGGAAGTAGGCCTAGGCATAAATGGCGAAAGAGCCTATAATGAAGAAAAATTAACCCTAATAAGGCCGGGGGGCATTATGCCCCCCCCCCTCCACGATTTTTCTGATTGTTCGAGAACGCATATGGATGGCGCCTCGCCGCTCGCTGACTTTTTTCTTTAGAGTCTTGTGCATCTTTAAAAAAACAAAAACAAACAAATCGGACCTACAGTTACAAGGTCACGTGACCTTTTGTCTTTGCATGTCAGTCCGAAAATCGCTCATTTTTGTGATTTGTGTACAAAACATAAAGTAGATCAAACATTGGTTATTGGGTCTTGTTTAAAGTTTAGGTGGTTGTTTTGGGAGTCAAAATAGTTGAATTGTAGGAAGAAATGAAAAAAAAAAAAAAAAACAATAACATACATAAGTTAAAAAAACAATGAGATACATAAGAAATTATCAAATCAAGAGATAACATGAGGAATAAGCTGGCTCTTCCATTTTTTTGTCGTATTATTGTTCCAAATGGTCTAATGAATATATGTAGTGAAAAAGAATGCTTAAATATGAATAATATATGATTTATGGGTAAAAATGTGATTTTATCACGTTTTTTGCATAAATTACCATAAATATGCAAATGAGTGATTTTTTTTCAAAAAAATTGAAATTAACATATTGTTCTATACACTTCACTTGACATGTGTGCAAATTTTCGCGGAGATCGGCCGTTTCAAGGTCGAGATCTTAAGGGGGGCATAATGCCCCCCCCCCCCCGGCCGTATATATAGTAAGACTTCAAATAGCCCGGCCTTATTAGGGTTAAGGCCTCAACCCACGAAACGAACTCGCTCAGTGCCTGGTGAACTGGTTATGGAGAGTTTGTGAAGATTTCCCGACACGTCACTCGGTATTTTGAAGGCCAGTCATTTTAAAGTCTGAGGGCTGGTTGATTAAAACCATTGAAACCAACTTTACATTACCAGGTTAGACTTCCTCTTTAATGAACGGGCGAGGGGGGGGGGGGGAGGGTAATTGTCTTATGAGTAGCTGTGCTTAGTTGTCCTTGGCAGGCCCGTAGCCAGAGTTTGAAGTTTTTTTTTGGGGGGGGGGGGGAGGAGGGGGCGTGGGGTGGGGGGCACATACCTGTAATTGGTCGACGCCCTGGGGAGGGGTCTAAAAAAAGTTCAACCGATCTTGGAAAATGTTGGGGGCACGTGCCCCCCCCCCCCCCCACCCCTCTCCCGTGGCTACGTGCCTGGTCCTTGGGGTGGGGTAATTGTCCTATAAACTAGTAATTTAATGTTCCATAATTTATCATTATATCATTATCATTATTATCATAGCATTATAGATCATTGATTTGAATCCTTTAATATGTAGACTTCTATTTTTCATGGTTCGAAATAGGCCCTGCAGAAAAAAAATACTATTATCTTTTCTCGATTTTTGTTTTCTATCTCACTTTTTTTTACACACAGGCTACCAAAACAATGGTTCGTTTTTCGTTATAATTTTGACGAGTCCACGTCATTCCATAGGTACAGGCACCCCTAAAATTGGCACTGCCACGTTGAAGCTCACACCTTGACAGCGCATGTCTGTTGCCCTTTCGCCTCTTTGTAACAATTATATCCGGTTCATGCAAGTTACATGTACGCCACCACCGCCCGACTGGCTTATCGCAAGTACACGTACAACTTACGGGGAAACTCTTGGCTGGATTGAATCTGTGTGCCCGTCTAGTCTATGCAGCTGATCGAGCGATCGCGACTTTTTTACGTGGATGACCAATGCATTGACTTTGTATGACTGTGGCATAAAGCAGATTGCATGCCATTTGAAGTCTATTCACTGTGTCTACTCTAATATTGATAGTCAGATGTGTTAGTGGTATGTAGATTTAGTTTTTTAAGCTTTTAAAATGGTCTAATTTAACAATAGTTTAGATCCTAACAAGTTCAGTTTTATCATTCATGGCAGAATTTGAAAAGTCGAATCAGTCAATCCGTGCACTGTTGTGAGAGTTGAGAATGAGAGACTCGTATACGTAAGTCATATCTCTTGACCTGTGTTGTGTTGTTCAACTTCAATCATTGAAACTAGTTGACTTTGAACTGAATAGTAAAGTGTGGATGGTAACAAACTTGACTTTGGTAGCAATACAAATTATCAGAATATAACTTGATATCAATTATGAGTTCTTAATCTTACTTTTGTCTTAGAAGTTACAAATCGTTAGTGTCGTGGAACATTCAACATTTGACAAATGAGCATTTATTGAATTATAGTTTCAATGGATTCCAGTTTCAATCTTGACTTTCATGTTGATCATGAATGATATGTTTTTCTTGTACTTGTAGGCTAGGTCTACCACTCAACATGTCAACAGTAGGGGCGCTGATCCGAGAATAAGGATCGTCTGCATAAACAAGGATCTTCTTCGTAAACGCAGACAAACGCATCTGCAAAAATAAAGATCGTCCGATTTTCGCTGATGATTCTAATTAGACTATCTACTTTTTATATTTACTGACACAAGGACACCTCACACCGTACTTTCACATGTAGAATATGATTGAAAGCTGGGGGGGGGGGGCAGATGAAAGATAAATTCAATACTTTTATTTTGTGGGGGGGGGGGGCTTTGACCCCAAATCAATTTCATTTTATGCAACAGGTTTTTATAGATTGTGGAAGTTATATTACTAACAGTGGTATTTTGTTGTTTCCCTTGTTTTTATGATATTTCGTATAGAGTAAGTGAAGAAATGCAACAGCCTGGTCCTCCACCACCGGGGGGATACAACCCTATGATGCAACCAGGTCCTCCACCCCCAGGGGGATACAACCCTAACAACATGCAGCCTAGGATGCAACAGCCGCCGTCAAACTACATGGGACCGCCCCCTCCAGGGAACATGGGGCCACCGAATGCAGGTCCAGGAATGAATCCCGCAGGAATGTACAGACCTCCTGTATCAGGAGGTCCTAGACCACAGTACCCTGGCCAAATGATGGACGGTCAGCAGAGGACTGGTCAAGCACCAATTCGTGGTCCTCCACCACCTTCGACTAGCGCTAATCAGTATGGCATCAAGCCCCTCCCAGGCGCAGGGCCACCTGTAGGACAAATGCCTGTATCAACAGGACAGCAATCTAATTATAGAACTGGTCCATCCCCACCATCATCCAGTTATCAACCTGGGCCCGCTCCGCCCAATGGGGTAGCAGGACCTCATGTGGGGGCGGGGCCACATGCCTCTGGGCCTCCTTCGAGTCGCTTCTCTTCGAATGCACACAATAGGTTTGCCCCTTCCAGCGGGGCCATGACAAACTCTTTTCCAAACGGTAGCGGTGGCCCCCCTCCTACCACTAATGCTCCAACACAGAGACTACCAAACTCTGGCCCCCCTCCAAGTGGGACCCCACCCATTGGGGGTTCTATACCCCTTCCTGTCGCTCAGGTTCCCCCGACGATACAACAGGATAGACCCAGCTCGGCGGGTGATCTGAATGCTAGTTTAAATTCATCAGGTGAGTTTTACTTTGAGAATTTGAACTGCATACATGTAAATCATGTAGGTGTTGGTAAGTATGTAACAATTGGCATTTGATCTTTTTCACTCGGTCGTCTAAATACGGAGTGAAAGTGTTCAAATGGCATTCCAGGGAAAGGGTATAGGAAAACCAAACCATTTTTTGCTAGTATGCTTTGAAATATGTATTACCTTTGTCTGGTAGACTTCTCAAGGAGCATTTGCTCATGGCTTTTTTTCAGGAACCCCACCCCCCCCCCCCCACACACACACACACACAACACACACTCACACTTGGTAACAGCACAGAGGATGTTGTGCAATGCCGAGAACCCTGCTTCCACTGCTATAACTCCACAACCATAACTCCACAACCATAACTCCACATCCATTTGTCTTGACAGGCATGAAAGCATGCTAGATTAACCCTGTGATGTACAGTACTAATAATGGTAGCTTTGACTGGCTTGGTCTTCTCTCGTCTGAAAGTTGAATTCAGAACAAAGCTTGTTGTGCTGTGGTTGAAAGTGATACAGTATCCAATCTTTATCATTAAAATCTCCAGATTTCAGGTACAGGGTACATTTATATCAGTGTGTGGTCCACCAAGAGTTTTAACAAGTTTGTAAAATCAACGGATTTGAATTTTAAAATTACACGTTTGAAATTTGTTTGTAGTGGTTTGAAAAATCAGTGACAGGTGAGGTGAATGAATTATTCAGTCAAGTGACCCTTAAACCCCGGCAAAATGAGACTTGCGCTTTGTACACATCAGTTCGTACTTCTACTCCTTACATGTACGTCTGATATTGGTGACCAGACATTTGCTGTGGGCTTTATGGTCAACATGGGATTAGGCTCAAGTTGCAATGAAGTTTCAGGTTTAGGGCTAGGGTTGGGTACAGTACATGTATTTGGTTTAGGGTCAAAAGTGGAAATATGGTTATAATTAGTGTTATAATTGTAGTATTAATTAAAAAAGAGAAAAATTCGGTGAAGCATGTGCTGTAGATAGGTCTTACAGTGGCCAGGGCAGTTACAGATGGGTAGGATTAACAGACAAGTTCATGTAAATTTTGATTGCCTCTGTGATGGACCTTTTGCCTCAGAAGTCATTAACTTACTGGTATTCAATTGTATTCTTAATTTTTAGTTTAGGCAAAAGCTAATATTACTACGGGTACATTACATGTACTCAGATAGGGTTACAAGTGCACCTTCATGTACAGTATCTGAACCTAAGATAAGCAACTCAACTAAACAATTAAACACATCTATACAGGGCATGCATGTATCCATTACAACTATTCTAAGACACATTAAGTTGATTACTCATGCAGTCATGCTTTATACATAAAGGAGATCTATGAGGGATTTAATGTGTAGATTAAGCTAATAAATGATATCAGATTGGTGTTATCGAAAGGTTTATGATGGCTTGTAATTTGGATTAATGAAATCCTTCCTTTGCAACTTACAATGTAAGTTTAAGTTGCATGTCCTGTCATGTGAAGTACTTTACAGCGCAACTTATGGTCTTTATTTCGTAATGTACGAAAATGAACAAATTCTTTTGTTTGTTGAGTAATGTTTATGTACACATGTAAGTAATTTTTGTAGCCAAAATACATGTACATGTACAACGAATATAATAAGTTTGAGTAGATAAATGGCAAGAGATAGCAAGAAGTCTTCGCATGTCTATTCAAATTAAGGGGTGTAGCCTACAAATAATATAGGAATGTTATTAGGTATTTTTCAAATAATCATGAATCCACTAGATCTTGAAAACAAACAAAGTGTTCTGCTTATTTGAGTCTACATGTATTTGTGTATTTAAACCCTAGATTGATGGATAAGTACATCTGTACATGTTATAGACAATTTTTTCATTGTGAAGGTCGTCTGTAAGGTCAAAGTTTGTTTTTCTTTCTTTACAATTTTGATTTATGTTAAAGAGAGAAAAATAAGTACTGCATTTGCATGTGCAATATTTGCAATCCCTCACTTAACAGGCATGTTCAGATAGGGTGTGGTACATGTAAACCACTGCAAAAATGCTGCACTGTTTTTTAAACATGTAAATGTATGGCTACCGCGCACAGCAAAGGACTGAGCTCTGTGTTATACAGTAGGCTAAGAAATATTAAGTGTATTTACACTTTACTTCATCACTTAAAAAAAAACTGCTGTGGTTTTTGCTGTGTCACGTGTGAACGCACCTTAATACCTGGACTAAAAGATACAAGTTGGTATAGCTTGTTCTTTTCAGCATGTGTTTGTGTACTTGTAAAGTATTGATTTCCATGGTATTTGAATTCCCACAGTTCTCTTGTTCTTAAAAAAGGTATTTGATTGCCACAATTCTATATCAAATTTGCTTATAGCCTATCAAAGTCAATAATTTCAGCTGCTTGGATCTCAATGTTGGTATACATGTAACTGTGTGGAAACTGTTGAAAGCATGTTTTATATAAGACAGCATTTGTCTTTTTAATACACGAATCTAGTGTTATAAAGACAAAAAGAATAAAATTGGATTACCAAAATGATAAGTCATATCCAGTTCTGGAAAGGAATACACTGTATATGTAAAGAGAGACTGCAAACTAATACGCATCTGTTGTGATATATTTTTTGCATTTTATATAACCAGTAGACCTGATTGTGTAAAATTGTCTTGCATTTAAATACACATGTAGCAAAAGTTTGTGAAAATTGGTTGATGTTAACGCCTACCTCTGCTTTACATAACAATGTATTATCATAATTTTTTCTGTTTGTTTCATTTATTTTATTTCACACGCCCCTCCCCCCACCTCCCCTCCCCCCTCCACCTCTCAGCCATACCCTACATCCAGCACCCACCCCCAGGGGCTGGTCTGGCTCCTCCCCCAGGGGCAGGGGCTGGTCTGGCCCCTCCCCCTGGCCCTTCCATGCATAAATCTGCCTCCAGCTCCTCCCTTGTTTCCCTGCCCCGCCCCCATGTGGAAACCATGACACCATCCCCCACCTGGGACTTGCTTGGCACTCCCTCGCCTTGTGGATCAGGTATTGCATAAATCATATATCGTTTTTATTTTCCATTGTTTCTGCATTGATTCGCATCGTGTGGCAATTCTCGTCTATCCTTCCCTTCCTTTACTTAGAGCATATTAGTATCATGTAGTTTTAGCTCTACATGTATATGTAGTTTATAGAAGCTCTAGTTTCTTTTGCAGTTACCTGTACATGTTTGTAGAGTATGTGAGTATTATTCGCACTAGAACCTTTGAGCTTGGTTCTTTTTCTTTTCTGGGTTCATTTTATTTCTCTACAGCTTATACAGCTTGGTTTTGTGTTTGCCACGTGTCCTACATGTACATTAGTTTATGTGATTTTTGCAAAGAATTTTAATTGGAAATCAGAGCCACAGAGTCGTCATGATTGAACCATGGATGTGTTGACATACGTGCCACTGGATCCATAGTATTCACCTTTCCAACACTAATGTACAGTAGTAAAGAACATTTAGATTTGTACACAGTTGCAAAGTCATCAACATTTTCTGGCCTAGGACAAATAAATCCCAACAGGCCAGTACCAAGTTTTCTACAGCCACTGCCCAGTGACTCTGAGCTCATTCAGGCAAGACATAAAATAGAGCAACACACATATTCCATTTCAAGAAACATGTATGGAAACTACTGTACTACATGTGTACTTTCTTGAAAGATGTGGATAAATTCACTCTCTACATGTTCACTCCCACACCCCTGAAAAAGGTACATGTTTGTCTTTGTAATCATGTACATGTAGTGTAGTCGGGATTGATCATTTTTTCGGATATGTTGCTGTGTATTGAGCTGCTATTTCAATTTTTGTAAATTAGGGGTCCATAAAGATCATTTGGGGGGCAGTTGGGTACCCATAAGCACCGAACTCCCAATTATTGTGCAGCCCTACATTACTTCATGTATGTGAGTACGTTTTGCATTATCATGAAAAGACCTGCCTCTTTGTATACGTGTACTTCATGTTGAACATTCTTCTGTATCTAGCAGTCTGCATCAGAAATTATCTTTCTTGCTGGTACTGTGGTAGTCATTTAATATCTTGCATGAAAGTGATCTAAAAAGCTCAGTTCAAGCTCATTTCAAGCTTACCCATTGACCTGGTACGCTACACAGTGTGAAATACAATACAGGATTAATTGGCCAAGGGTAGTATCGCTGAAGATCATGGTATCAATTATCTTGTCGTTATATTCAAGCGAACAAGAAATGATTTGAGTTGCCAGTTTGCAGACTCTCTAGATATTTAGTGAATGAGGCTGGTTAGTGCCAAATCGTGTCTCCAAACATTTGTACTTGAACTGTGTACATATGTTGGTATATAATGTAAATAATCCTTTGGGGGGAAAGGATATCCTTATTGGCTGAATGCCCTGGGAGCTTTGCTCTTCAAATTGGCCACACATATACATGTACATGTACATGTGTGTATGTATTTCTTTTACTTGAAGTGTTATGTATGTAGTGACACCTTGTGAATTGGAGAACCTACAAAATACAATTTTTAAGGAAGATATCAATGTATTCTGTTGTATGTCCATTGTACTGTACCTCATGTTGCCAATGGAGGAGTTGATTATTTCTTCTGTTTAAAAAAAAATGCATTAAACTGTTTCTTTACTCTTCTTTAATCTTTAATTTTCATGACTACTGGTGGAGAAAAAAAAGAGTCAAATTATGAAGTGGTGTTTGTTTATCTTTGGATCATGTCTATAGATTCATTTTTCATTATTATCGTTTTTAGTAATGAATTGTATCACAATAGTCCCAACAGGATAGTGATGTGGCACCACGGGTTCTTCAAACCTTGTATTTACATTAATTTGGAATGGCCTGATACATCAAGATTTTGATTATTTTTGTCATGTACATTTGTAATTCACTATGAATATGACGGACAAAGAAAGCGGACAAAATATACAGTTGCTCAGGTAGACAAAGGAACATCCCTTCTCTGCTATTATGTAAAAATGTATAGAACTGGTGAATATGCATGTGACACCTGATCTACACATTTTTACATAATAGCAGTGAAGGGATGTTCCTTTGTCTACCTGAGCAACTGTATATTTTGTCCGCTTTCTTTGTCCGTTATATTCATAGTGATTACGGCTGAATGTTATCACTCTCTTTTTTTGTCAAACTTCTGTGCCATTTTTTCTTTCCTATTGATTAACATTTTCTAGAATATTTTTCCTTTCAACTTTAGATGCTAACCATCAAAATAAGTTAGAAAGTGTAGTGTACATGTGTATTTTCATTGTGACATGTCTGTATTGTATTTGAAGTAATATTCTCTTCTTGTTTCTATTTCAATTTTTTTTCTGCAGATTTCTTTTTTATGATTATTCTGTTTTCACCAAATGGTTACAAAAATGTGTCTATAGAAAAAAGTAGAAAAGAAATGGTTAAAAGGGAGAATTCAATCACCTCAAATAATTTGTGTACAGCTACAATATAGTACAACTAAAATCAGGTTAGAAATACCATTACATTGATTGCACTTCTAAACATTCTATGATTGAAGTGTGAACAAAAATTAAGATAAAAACCATTTGCACTGGACCAAAGTCAGACTTGGTTTTCATGCTCTTGCTTGGCATATATATAGTTGCGATGAGTAGTCTACTCACAATACATACATGTATACATACATGCCAACTTTTCAGATTAAAGAGCAACATTCCTCTTTTTGGGAGAAGATAATTATCATTTTAATGCAGGTGTTCCTCTTCCAGTACAAATTTGTCTGTAGTATTGAATAGGAGAGTTAGGATTGTTCCTCTTTTTTTTGAAAATAGCATAATTTGTACAGATTTCTGATTTTCAAATGTTGGCATGTGTGCATATATATATATATATATATATGACCTTTATTAAAATTAGAGAGTATTTAAGATCTTCTTTTTTCCTTCAGAGGAGTATGACATTTTGTTTATATCTGACATGGAATCCAAAACATTCAGAGAATTTTTTTTTTTTTTTTGTGATTGATCATTTTTTAAGTGTTTGTTTTACCTTCTTTGACCTTTGACATCCCCTGCAGGTCCTCCTTCAGCTAGGTCATCGGCAGCACCTTCCCCCATCCCATCTCAGCAATATGACAACTTAGAGGGCGGTATTCCATTTTTCCCCAATTCACAAGGTATGTAAACTTTGTCCTGTGAAAATTTCAGATTAAAAAAAGGATTTTAAAAATATTGTTGGTTTACCCATGTCAGAAATGTTCATTCTTCCACCAGCTTACTCATGCTAATATTTAGCAGGTTAATTCAACAGCGAAACTGATATGTATTGATTTATTCATTCATAGAACATTCTAAACTTAAACAAATGATATATTTTCTTCATTTAAAATGCAGAATAAAGGCTATAAGTAATTTAATTTTCATGAAAATATTAGCATAAAAAATGTTGTCTAATACAAAAATGCATGCATCTGCAGCATGCAGTCATGACTAGAGATTTATCTTGATGGTAATGCCCAAAGGTTTTCTGTTTTTATTAAAAGAAATGAACTTTGTTATTGAATAATTGAAACTTTCAATATCATTCATATCCCTCTATTTTTACTGTTTTTGTGTATTAATTACCTAGGTGGCGCCCCTCCTTCTGCTGGTGACTTCGCCCCTCCAGGACAGTACCCCCAGCAGCCCAACACCTACACCAGTCCACCCCCTCATGCAGGGGGGCAGTACCTGGGACCCCCTCCACCAGGGGGGCGACCACCACAACACACAGGTGCCCCGCCCACAGGCCCACCACCACCAGGTGGTGCCCCTCCAATGGGGCAGAACTACATGCCTGGCCCCCCTACAGGCCCTCCTACCGGTCCCCCAACAGGGCCCCCAACCGGACCCCCAACAGGGCAAGAGTTATCAAGGACGAGTGGCATTGCTGGTATGTTCTCTCATCCTCTTTTTGTTATTTCATGTTATGTTTGAATTTTGAATTTTGAATTTTTAAAACATCAATCCTGTGAAACTACTCTCTCTAGAACACTTATTTGATATTCACAGTAGCCTTTTGTTATGTTCTTGGATGGGTTTTAAAGACTTCTATTATTATTCTGTAGATTTATATCATATCATCATACTATAGTTCAGTTGGTTTAGAGGGGGTAGTGATATTGAACATTTTAGGGGTGTAAAAACAAAAAAGTACCATAGCGCTGACAAATCTTTGATTTGCAGAGGAACAACAAATGTAACGAATCATGAATAAGTATTTCCATGATTCATAACATACTACCGGTAAGCGATATTAACTATTTTTTTAATTGTAAACAAGAATAGCTCATGAAATCTTGTGTTTTAACTGGAAAACTTTACATTGTAAATTTCCATCATTTACAATGTTCTCAATGTCTTCTTTTATCCTGCAGGGAAAAGGCAATATCCCCAACAGCCCGGCTACATGGCCTCGGCTCCTCCCCAGCCCGGAAGTGGTACGGCCCAGCCTCCCACTAATGCCGCGCAGCAGCCTGGACCGTTCCAACCTTCCCAGGTGGGTGGTCAAAGTGGGCCAGCTTCGCAGGTGCTGAATAATGTGATAAAGAAGGAGTCAGTGAGTTGATGCATGGATGCATGGTCTTCCCAGTGATAGCATGTTTGATGTGGTGTTGCTGTGCACAAATTAATATTTTTGGAATTTGTTTGTAATTTTGTACTAACCTGCATGATTTTTGGTCAAAGCG
This sequence comes from Strongylocentrotus droebachiensis, assembly GCA_035222895.1. Lineage (NCBI taxonomy): Eukaryota > Metazoa > Echinodermata > Echinoidea > Camarodonta > Strongylocentrotidae > Strongylocentrotus > Strongylocentrotus droebachiensis. Next base: position 93,513 of record JAVYIG010005065.1, on the reverse strand, counting down.
CTAAAAAACTGGATATGGAAACCTCTGCATTTGATATGTCTAATTGTTTCCATTAATAGATCACAGGCTCACGTTTTGTTTTTGTTTTTCAATTCAATTCATTTATTTCCACAAAACTCATAAAATCAGTCAAATGTGTAAAACGATGCAGAAAAACATCTAAATATTACATTAGAAATAAAAGCATGCAGTAAAGAACAGTACATAACATGACAATTGAGGACCCAGGAAGGTTAAGATATTACAGCTAGTAAGTTAAAATGAGACCTTGAGAGGACTACTTCTACAAAGCACAAATTTAAACCATGTCTTGGCATTATTTCTTTTTTCTTTTCTGTGGCCTTGTTTAAATAAAGAAAGAAAAGAAGAAAAAGAAAAAACATCAGCAAAAAGGATGAACCCTTTGGCAATTATGTTGTTTTCTGATTGGTGTAGGTTGAGTGTATTGTTTTACAACCAGTTCCCTTTGTGACATTGTGCAGTGTATAAGTAAAAAATGTGCTCCAACTGCTTTTTCCTTGAGAAACTAACATATAATTGTTTCTCTTTGTGTACTAATTCATTTCTTAACACATTAGCAAATAGAGATTTTGTAAAAATTGCCTATTACTCACTGGAAGATAAGCATAATATCATCATTTTGACATTGTTCTGAACGATTCGAAACATGCGCTATTTTTCTATAAAGAATTCTACTTTAGACATCGTAAGGATTACGCACGTATAACATTATCATGGTAGACCCTAAAAACAAATTCTATAGCGCGTTGAAAACGGACGGGAGGTTTCGGGCAGTTCAGTGAGTAAAAGGAGGGGCGGTTTTGGGCGGTTTAGTTGCTAAAGGGTTAAATTAATTTTGATTCTCCTTTGTGCCATGGTGAAAATTTGTTGATGTGCATGTTTTATGTGTGGCTTGATGTAATGACTAACATTGTACAGTGGTGGATAAATGTGAAGTGCTCTCTTTACGTGATAATATTTCAGTGTCCCATCAATAATTGAAAAATTTCAGTTTCCTTGTTGCTTAAATAAAAACATCATTTACTCTTTTTGGTTATGATAGCACATACTGTAGTAAGATTACTTTCTAGACGTTCAAGAACACCAATTGCTTCATTGTTTTATGCAAAAGATTAATATATTTGGTATGGTATAAAAAAGATTCTTACAAGTGCTGTGTTCCTAATGTTTTTGTAAATAATTATATATTTTAATGTGCAAACCTGGGTATAATGGTTTTTTAAACTAACATTACAGACTGTGCATTTGCATCAGGCATGAATGATAAAAGTAATTGGGGTTTTCTTTTCATAATATTCTTTGGAAATAGAGATAAGCAAAGGAGGAATATTTCTTTAACACAAGTAATGATATTCATTAACTAAAATGAAATTGTCTATTTTTTTTTTTTACATTTTAAGAGTTTTTGTCTGTATGATTTATAACTGTCATGTTCAGTAGAATATATTGAATTTTCTCTTTTGGGACATTCCTGTTCGAGCATACCTGATACATTTTTGTTTTGCCTTTGAATATGCAGACGACGATGAACGACATCAACGCAGGAATGAGCAATGTTCGTCTGCAAGAGACCAGACCGCTGAACCTGTTGCAGGAGAGACATGTCCTCCCTCCTAAGGAGTTCCATCCTCCTAAACCCAAGCTACATCCAGACTACCAGAAGATTCAAGTTAGCCCAGAGTAAGTTAAAGACACATAATAGTAGGCTCTTATGGAGAATTTGACACCATTCGGGTGTTTGCACAACTACAGGTGTTGTTTAATCACTAGGGTTAGCCTTCAGTTTGATGACCAACAGGTCTTACGGTATGCAATGCTCTGTCTTTTCCCAATATGGTAAAGTCATTATCCAACATTTGCATCAACGGAAGACTCTTCGAGAGACAAGGGGGGATTTCTTGATTGGCCTACTGGCTTGCTGTGTGCAGACTTGTACACCCATTAATAGACTTTCCACCGAGTCTAGTGTCAGCGTATTATGACCCACTCCCTTTAAAAACCTCATTTTATACAGAAGGGCTCTCTGTTGGGGATTGCTTGGTAGTCCAGGGGGTTGTTTCACAAAGACCCTAAGTCGATCTTAACTCTTAAGTTGGACTCAAACATTATGGAGAGCCGTTTGTAGCCTTAAAATAAAATATATTCAAAAGTTAAAATTCAATTATTTTAGACTTTTTATAAATTCCACATCAAGAACATGAAATCCCCTTGACAATAGAAAATATAAATGATTTGAATCAACATTTTTTGCCTTTAAAAAAAAAAATTACAAAATATTTTCATATATGCTAACAGCTTTCCATAATTGTTAAGTCCAACTTAGGATAAGTTCAGCTAAGGATCTTTGTGAAACACCCCCAGGACACCCAAGGTATCCATAAGGGTTCTTAGTGGGCAACTGTACATGTTCTGATAATGATTGCTCTGCAGGTTTTTCTTGTAAATAATGTGTATCCATTCTTTACACTGTAAAGATAGATTGTATTCAATAAAATTGTCAGTTCATTTCAAAGTAATTGTTTGTGGATCCTTCACTGTCAGCACTTATGACCTGGCCCTTGTAAATGAGACGGCCATCGCAGCCATCGGGCAATGGAAGAACTTAATTTAATTTAATTTAGGAACTGTACATTAATCTCGATCTAAGGAGACCAGACTAACACTTCAACAAGCAAGCTCTGCTTCAAGTTAGTTCCTCTTTGCTCGTGCTATTTCCATTATATTTATCGTTTCACTGCATATTTGTTGTGATATAATTATTATTGTATTATGTTTTGCATGAGAAATAAAATCATCATTTGAATTGAAGTACTTATAAACCTGTTTCTTACTTCTTGCAGTGTTTTCCGGTCCACCTTGAATGCGATACCTGAGTCTCAATCGTTGCTTCAGAAGTCTCGACTGCCTCTAGGTCTGATCATCCATCCATTCAGAGATCTATCGGTAAGTATCCTATCCAAGGGACTTGGTGGTAGAGCTACAGGGGCAGGAAGGAGGGGGGGGGGGGGCACAGGGGGCATATCCATCCCCTTCCCCCTTCAAGTGAATATAATAAAGAATTATTGGGGGACAAGTTTGAAGTGTTCCTTAAAGTGATTTTCTACATTAAAAAAATTATATGGGGTCATCAACTTTCCATATTTATTTATGTGTACGGTACATTTTAAGTAATAATAGAATTTGGAGAGATTTTAGTGGAAACATAGAATATGTACATGTAATTCAAGTTGACGCAATGTTCAAAGATGATTACGTTACTCGTTTTCTAAAGGAAGATTATATTTTGCATTTACACGATACAACTACTGGTACATTCTTTAAGCCAATTAACATTTAGAGGCGGGTAGTCTCAGTGGATTATTGAAAAATTGATCTCTGCACAGATGATAATATCTATTGTCAAATGGAACACTAAACAATATTTATTGAATTGTTCTCCATACAGCATCTGCCTGTTATACAATCGAGTGTAATAGTACGATGTCGGTCATGTAGGACGTATATCAACCCGTTTGTAGCCTTCATTGATCAGAGGAGATGGAGATGTAATCTATGCTTCAGAGTCAACGATTGTAAGTAACATCAGTATATCTTATTCCATGTGATGACTTCCACCTTTGATTTGATTTGATTTGATTTATTGGTTTCTGCATCTTTCTTTTTTTTCATCATACATTTTAATGAACATAATATGGTTTGATACAATATTTCATATGTATATATACAGAAAATATACAAAATTAAACAAATATATTGAACGCATAATTAACATACATTAGATGCAGGAGGGCTACAGCATAAACAAAGTAGCTTGACGTGCCCGCAGCCCTCAACTTAGATACAACAATAACAATATAAAAGCAGAAGAGTGATTTGCAGAGAAGAAAAGGAAGAGGAAAGAAGGAGCTTGAGTTTCATATTTGTGATATTCTCAAACTTCTGTTGATGTTTCATGCTATTGTTTTAAGCAATAGCATAGCTGCCAACCTTTCCTATTATGGAAGAATGATTCCTAATTTTGGGTCTTCAAGCTACTGTTTTGAACCCTAGATTCCTCTCTTTTTTCTGAAATATTCAGTGTGAAAGGTATACAAAATAGACCGTATTCCTCATTTTGCCTTCAGAGATTCCTAATATTTGCTGTGAAACGTTGGCAGGTATGCAAGAATGGAAATTCATTGAGATTAATTCATCTAAATTTATTTAGCAATGATTTATATAGTCAGCAATCTGGAAAATAACGTCATTCATGTTTCTTTGACATAAACACGGTCAACAGCTATCTAATAATTATTTGTGATTTATTCTTGTATTCAGTACCAGAAGAGTTCACCTTTGACCCTGTAACTAAGACATATGGAGACCCCCAACGGAGACCGGAGATCAAGTCATCAACGATTGAATTCATAGCACCATCAGAATACATGGTAGGTTGCATTAGCAGTAGCTTTCGAGAATGGGAAGGGGAAGGGGAAGGGGGCTATCTAAGCCCTCTTAGATTGTGCTTGAAAGAGAACATGACACTCGTTTTGTCTTTTTTTAAACAATCTTTGATAAAATTGCTGATCCTTTTCTTGGTTTTGACAGTTGTCTGCCCAAACAATCTGTCTATTTACACTTAGACATGTTATTAATTTCAATGGAGTGGCTACGGCAATTCCATCTTTCAAAATTCTTTGATGAAATTGTCTTATTATGCTAATCTGTTTAACTGACAAGTCTGCCACAATGTACATACTCTCTATTCCTAACTGGACATTTCTCTAAGTGTGCAGTAGAGTTGAATTACAGCTCTGTCTATTTTCAAACAAGCCTTGATGAAATGTTCTTGTGCAAATCTGTTTTGACAACTATGTCCACACCAGCCAGCTGTCTATTTATTCCTCCTCGACATGCTTTTCAGTTCAACAAAGTCTGACTACTGCTCTGTCGTTTTCACATGATCAGTGGTCAAATTGTCTTATCATCATAATAATAATAATAATAATAATAATAAGATTATTTATATAGCGCCGGTATCCGTCAGGTTCTGACGCTCATGGCGCTTTACACATATTACCCTGGTTATAGCCGAGCTGCCAAAGTAACTAGCACTCAAGCATATCAGGTACCCATTTACACCTGAGTGGAGAGTGGCGATTGTAGATTAATGTCTTGCCAAAGGACATTAGTGCCGCGGCCGGACTTAAACCCTGTACCTTGTGATCTGCAGTCGGGTGACTTATCCACTAGTCCACAACACCTCTACTCGTACTAATTCCACACATCTTATTGTTTCAAACAGTTACGTCCACCCCAGCCAGCAGTCTATCTATTCCTCCTGGACGTATCGTTCAGTGCGATAGAGTCGGGTTACCTCTCGGTCGTCTGTCAAACCATCATCGATAACCTGGACAAGATGCCCGGAGATGCGCGGACGATGATTGGCTTCGTCACCTACGATAGCATGCTTCACTTCTACTCGTTACCAGAAGGCGCTACAAGGCCGCAGATGATGGTGGTCTCAGACATTGATGGTGAGTTCTACTTTCGCATTGAAAATACAGATCAGGGGAGTGTTTCACAAAGACTAAGATCGACTTTAAGTTGGACTTAACTAGGGCAGGCCGTTCATGCCACTATTTTCTCTCATCATTTACTGGCATTGGTTTATCGAGGGATGTACCAATCGTGGTAAAAAATCTACAGAATTTACATTGTTTGAAATTTCATTATTGAAGGAAAAAATATTATCTAAAAATCATAATTGAGAGACCAATGGTGAGAGCCACCAAGCCACCAGTGGCATGAATGGCCTGCCATAGTTAAATCCAACTTAAAGTCGATCTTAGTCTTTGTGAAACACTCCCCAGCTTGTATAGCTAGCTACGGGTAGATTCAATACAAATCAATTTGGGTTCGTTTTCAAAAGATACTAACAAAATTAAAGGTGATTCTATTATTTTTTCGTGAATAGTCTTCAGAGTAATTCAATAAATCAGAATGTTCTGTTTGTTTTTCATAGCACCCATTATATTGTGATATTGTAGGCCTACATGCACCGTTCCCTAGCTATGTGTTTCCTAGGATTAGATATTTTTTCATTTTATAGCTTTTCCTCCTCATTCTCATAGATTAATAGACTGTTTCTGCTACTGACTGTTTCTTATAAACCTTAAATGTTAATCTCCCTTTTACAGATATATTCCTGCCTTGTCCCAGTGATCTTCTAGTCAATATACAAGAATCAAAAGAGGTAAGAAAACATTCATTTCGTGAAGTGTTGTAGTCGATTGGTTTTAAGCACTTGACTAGGAATTCAAAGTTCTTGGTTCGCGCCCCCACACAGCAGTAATGTCCTTTGGCAAGGCATTAATCTACATTTGCCACTCAATACCCAAGAGAGAGATGGGGACCCGTTAGGATGACGAAAGCATTTGTGTTAGTAATTGCCTATGCCCTCACGGTGACCATATGGTAGGAATACTCCCCAGGGAGTGGAGATGATGCACATTGTGCGTGGATGAATCCGATGACCGGGGTAATAATATCTGCAAAGCGCTTAAGAGACATTATTCTGTATTAAGCGGTTTATAAATCCAGATATTATTTAACTTGACCCCAACTGGCGAATGTTTATCCAAATGTACCAAAGAAAACCAAGCATAATGGGTTTTCTAAATAGATTTCAATATCATTACAGAAATTTAAAACTCATGCTTTTAAGTTACAAACCTTGTTTTGCTACCGATATCTTCATACCCATGAAGACTGTATATATTAGACGATATGATTTGCTGTAAATCAGAGCTGCAAAATACTGGTGTTTTTAATGTACACCGTGTGTTTCAAGGCAAAGTATAACACTTGAAACTGCCGGACTTTATTGGACTTTGGTGAAAAGAGATCGTAATAGGGGATTAATGATTTTCACATATGGTTTTCATCAATTTGTATCTCGTCTTTTGATCATCCTTAGTTGGTATGTGAGTTGCTGAACCAGCTACCAGCCATGTTCGTTGATAACAAGAACACACAGACAGCCCTTGGACCAGCTCTTCAGGCTGCTCATAAACTCTTGGTACGTTACCCAGTTTTCCCATTATCATTGTAACTTCTATCCTACTCTGAATTTAATGGCTATCTGGTCAACCAATAAATACACTGATTGTAATGATATCTTTTTATCTGAATTGTGCTTCAAAAGAACAAAGGATTACCTATTCTTTATAATTTGACCTTACTCCTCCTTTTACAAGTTAGATTGACATAGAATTAAATCTAATGTTACCTTTTTGATAAGAGCTATAAGTATATTAGGTTCAATATCTCTGTGATCTCTGCGGTTAAAGGTAATACAAAGTTTTGGGAAATTTTAAAAATTTGGTGGATAGTGATTCTTTACAATTTTGATATATTTGGATGCCCCTGTGGATGTATTATAAGCACTACAAAATTCAGCCCCTAAAACACTTCTGCTTTCGAGAAAAATTGAAAATAAAAATTTACCGGTGCTCCCGGTAAATTTTGATAAATTTCAAATAGCGCCTACAGCCGTACAATGGTAGCTGCGACCATGAAAATCTCAGAATATGTGTGTGTGATATATAATTTCCAAACGGGAATCGCTAATCGGTCGATTTTAGTCAAGAAACATTGTTTTATATCTTAATCAATATCTTGATCTCGAGAGGGAGCTATACAACAAAAGAGTTTATTATTTGCAATTTCATAACTTTAGACTCGATTGTTTGAACATTGTTTGAACGATCACTGAACATGGTATGATCGCATAAGCTTCCAATATGTTCATTTGAACCAAATTCATGACCCCAAACCGAAACTTTGTATTACCTTTAAGTCCTAGTTAAGGTCGAGCGAGAATATTCCAGTTTACATTACTTAATTTTGCAATAGTAGCTTTCAGCCTAGCATCTGTTTTGTTTGTTTATGTAAATCTCTTAACTACTGTTCGGGAAACTGTGCCTCCACAAGGCCTTGGCCTCATTTTTTAGTTCCCTATTTTCATTTTCTTATATAGTGCAAATGCTTATCATTGTATATACCTTTGTATTGTTTTTATTGAAAATGGAAATGAATAAAATGAATTGAATTGAATTGAATCTCTATAAACACCTCAAAAATTAATGATTCACTGCTGATAATAAGAATACATTTTGCGACAATTCATTTTTTAATTGTTCCGATATTCAAGTGTGATGGTTATTTTGTGACTAGGTAATGGCAACAAATTGGGCATCATTGTAAAGCGGAATAACTAGGCCTTTTAATGATACCAAATTAAATTGTGCTAGTACATGAGAACGAAAAATATCAATGTTCAAACTTGAATTGTTTGTTTGTTTGTTTTATTTATTCACCATGTAAAATAGAGATATAATACATAGTAGGAACAGTGCATAAACAAAAAATGTTTAAAGCGCAACGTCCCTAAGATAACATAGTTGATACTTATTAGATTTAGATAGAACAAGGCTTCAAATAGAACATTCTGTCGTTACAAAAATAAAACAAAATACAAAATTGTTGAACTATTTTTGATGAGTTAATATTTGTGGTCAATTTTTTAGAGTCCAACTGGAGGCCGAGTGACGATCTTCCAGTGTACGTTGCCATCTGTTGGAGTAGGAGCACTCAAAGCAAGGGAAGACCCTAACCAGAGAGCGACAGCAAAGGTAAAATTAAAGGCATCGTTAAACAATGTTAAATCTGAGATGCATGGCCCTATGTGTTATCCGTGTCTGTGATATGGTGTAATATTGAAGCCCTAAAAAAAATGCACTTCAAAATGATCATGAAGTGCCTCAAAAAAGTAAAAATCTTTGAGTGACCGGTTTTACCATACTCATTTTCCCCAGTAGGCTGTAGTGTTATAAAAACCATTATGAAAACGCAATGTTTGGTTTTGATTTCCAATCATAAATATCTTGATAATCAGACAGGCGATCGGCTTGTAAAAGTCATGGGGTTCCTGACTGACCTAAAGGTTTATAATTATCATTGCAGCATGAGCTAAATCCAGAATTTTGTTTCAGAATCTGTAACAAAGTTACCCAATCCCTTTAATTTTATTTATTCATACTTAATCATAAAAGTATACTGTTGTAGCAGAAGATACTGAAAATCTCTGTTTACTTTACAGAGATGATAATCAAGAAAGTCTATTATCCTGCTATCTAAAAACCTTATGTGTGATAATCAGGTTTGTAATGTTTAGGTTCTGCATATTGTTGAAAGCTTTCTTTGGGGGGAATTTTAGGTACAAAACCTATGTAAAACGTTCTTTTGAACGAGCTTTTTATTTTCTTCTTCAAATTTGCAATACTAGTTTGGAGACAGGTCATATGATAAAATTTTGTGAAATTACCAGTTTTGAACGTATACAATATGTTAAAAAATTGGTAATAATGAATAAGGGGGGGGGGGGGTGTAGGCAGAGGCTTCTGGAGGATGCAGTCACATTTTCCTTGTTACCTCTTAATATTTCTTGCTGTCTTATGCCATACTGTAAACCAACACAATGGACACGGTGTGCGCCAAAAATTCTACTCTATTGCTGAGGTATACTTTTGGTACTGTTAATAAAAAGTAGTTGAGCCTATCTGCAACATTTGCCCAGAATATGTTATTCAAATATTGAAATTGCATTTTTATGCCTCCGTTACGAAGTAGTTTTTCGGGTTGTCCGTCCGTACGTCCCGTTCTCGTGAACGCGTTATCTGAAGAACCGATTGATGGATTCCTGCCAAACTTTGGTCATGTATGTATCTTGCAGAGCCAATGAACTGAGTAGATTTTGGGGTCACGAGGTCAAAGGTCACAGGGCTCATTATGTATGCAAAAACAGCTCGTGATCGCGTTATCTCAAGAACCGATCGATGGATTCCTGCCAAACTTAGGTCATGTATGTTTATTGCAGAGCCGATGAACTGAGTAGATTTTAGGGTCATGAGGTCAAAAATCAAAGGGTCATATATGTATATGAGAAATTGCTTGTAATCACGATATTCTGAGAACCTGTTAATGGATTACAATTGAACTTGAATTTGAAAAATTTCTTCTGTTTTGGTTTGTAAAATTGCTCTATGACGGAGGCATCATTTAAGTTCCATCTAGTTGTAATTTATTCCTTGACTTTATTTTATCATTATTTTTTGTTTTTCATGTTGTTCAGAGTGTACCTAATCTTGGTCCTGCCACTGACTTCTACAAAAAGATGTCTCTAGATTTCTCTGGTCAACAAATCTGTGCAGATATATTCATGATGGGAGCTCAGTACATGGACATTGCTACCCTGGGTAAGCTTTCACGACAATGAGTGATTTCAAGTTGGGTGTTTAGGGTTGGTGTTAGTGTTTAATAAACACTTAACACCAACCCTAAACCCGAAATGGAAATCAGTTGGTGTTAAGACTTCCGGTAGCTAGTGGTATCGAGTTTGTAAAACTGTCGTCTGCTGAACCGACCTTTGTGGCTGGTGTTAATATTTGACGTACAAATGTCCTATTCACTGACACTAGCCCCTAGGAATTAAGCAAATGTTGATTTCTAGTTCAGTGTTATTGTTAAGCTACCGATATCTATATCAATATCGGGCTCTTAATTTCATCAGCAAATTTTTTGGCTTGATTTAAGAGCTCTTGACTGCTCTAAACACTAACACTAACACCCGACTTGAAATCACTCATTGTGACATGTTTCACCTGCAAATGTGCTGCTATACAAAGTGAACCCTGTCTATAAAGACCACCAAAAGGTTTTATGAAACCTTACCTCTGTAGATAGCTGCAGATATATTCATGCTAGGCACTCAGTACATGGACATTGCTACCCTGGTTAAGTTTTTACGACATTGTGACACGATTCACCTGTGAATGTGCTGTTATACAAATGAACCCTGTCTATCAAAAGCTATCAAAGGGTATTATGAAATGTGACCTCTAAGCTGCAGCCTGCAGATATTTTCTTGCTGGGAGCATATATCCATTCACTAGTACTGAATTCACATTTTCCTCTGTTATCAGTCATTATCATAATTTGAAATCTCGCCATGATTTATACCTCTCTTTATTATTTCTCAGCTGGTATTGCCAAATTCTCTGGTGGAAGCCTGAGTTATTACCCAGCCTTCCACACGGTGAAGAACCCCATCCAGGCTGAGAGGTTAGAGTCCGATCTCAAGAGATACCTGACGAGAAAGATTGGATTTGAAGCCGTCATGAGGATACGATGCACCAAGGGTAAATAAAAATGATAATAATAATAAAATGGTGCTTATAAAGTGCTTTCCACCAATGTCTCTAAGTGCTATACAGGCACAATACAATGACAAACAATTATGCATTACACAAAAAATTACAAATAAACCTACAAGTTGCAATACAAATTAGATGATCCCTGAACATAGACATTTATGTCATCAGTTGAATGGACATATTGTCTGATCGAAGGCAGAAGGGCGTTAAGTCTGTATTAAAGCTTATGAGTTCACGCCCTTTTGGCTCCAACCAGACAATATGTAGATAAATATAAAGATAAATGAAGATAAATACAGTCAAACCTGCTTTAATGCTCACTGGTATAGAAAGACCACATTTGTTGTTTCCCTTGAAAAAGGTTTCTTATTGAAACATGTACTGAAGGAACCTGTACATGAAGACCACCTGTTTGTCTCCCTTGGGTGGTCTTTATAAACAGGTTTCACTGTAACAGATTAATTAGAGGTAGTATGTTGCTGATTCATGAGTTCATTGATGATTTTATTACAGGGATGAGCATACACACATTCCATGGGAACTTCTTTGTGAGATCGACAGACCTGCTCTCACTGCCCAACATCAATCCTGATGCAGGCTTTGCAATGCAGGTCTCTATCGAAGATAACCTCAACAGTTCATCGTTAGCATGCTTCCAAGCTGCTCTGCTTTATACCAGCAGTAAAGGTACGATAAATATGTAATATTGTCTATTGCCAGAAAGGTGTTGATGTATGTAAAGTGTATGTAAAATGTATGTAAAGTGTACGTTATGTATAAGTAAAATGTATGTTAAACAAAAAAATCAATGTAAAATAATATGAGTTAACACCCACTTGGCTTTCAGCGGACAATATAGTCTTATGTAAAGTGTATGTAATATGTATGTAAAATAATATGAGTTAACAACCATTTGGCTTTCAGCAGACAGTTTAGTCAAATGGCTTACTTAGGCATTTGACTATTCATAGTTTCAAGCCCTGACACAGTGCCCATGATGTCCTGTGGCAAGTCATTCACCTAAAATTTTGTCAGCTCTCGACGCGAGAATTATTTAAACAATAATTAAAAGAAAAATTCCTTTTTATACATCTGTGTCTGTTTATTTGTAGGTGAGCGTCGTATCCGTGTACACACCATGTGTCTACCTGTAACTAACCAGCTGACTGATGTGATGATAGGAGCTGATGCACAGGCCATTTCAGGGCTCCTTGCTAGAATGGGTAAGAATAAGCATTATCTTCCTGGTAAAAGGTCATCATGAATACTGGCCTTTTCTAGTGGATCCTCTAATGGTGACCCGACACATGCTCCTGTGACAATTGTTAAAGATGTAGGGTCACGGTAGGGATTGTGGTTTACGTATCGTTTAGAGTTAGGTTTTGAGGTACAAATTTTGTTAGAACTTGACCACCAAAGGATTGTTGCTGGAACATGTGTCATAGAATCTTCCAATCAATCACAAAGTGACCATCTCCTATTCCATATAAACAGAGTTCATATATATCAATCAATAACTTGAAACATCTGTTTATGTATAATGTAATAGATAGGTCATCAGGTCAACAATAATTACAGTGAACGTAAAACTAATCAAAAACAGAGTTTATATTGCTAGCAATATCAAGTTAAATTGTGGTGAATTTTTATCACCTGCATCTCGTCAAGAGGCAAGGCAGTGGGATGATAGAATATAAAATTTAGATTCAAACCATGTATACACTGAATGTTCAAGACTACCAGTAAATGATATCTTTCAATCAGTCAGTAGAAAATATATAAAAGCAGCAAAGTAATGAGTAAAGGAAGATAGGAAAATCAAGCTAGTCCTGACTGCATGTTAAGCATGTAGACAACATCAGTGAATGTTAATTCCGGACGTTTTTCACTATATCGTTTTACAAACTCTGGCTGTTCTTTTTCTTTGATCACAGCTGTTGACAAGTGCCAAACCTCGTCTCTGGGCGACGCCCGTGATGCTTTGGTGAACGTCTGTCTGGACTCGTTGGCTGCGTACAAGACGACTCTGGCTAATTCACATACAATGGGCGCTCTCATGTGTCCACCTAACATGAGGTTGCTGCCTCTCTATACACTGTCATTGTTGAAGAATGTAAGTATCAAGAGTATAATGATACTCTGCTCTCCCTAGAGGGACGTTTCGTTGAAGATCAGCCATGCATGAAGTCTTTCGTCTTCTTTGTGCATGGCTGATCATCTACCAAACGGAGTTAAGTCTTTGGTCAACTCTATTTGTTGATATGGCAGGCAGCCAGTGAAAACGAATTTGTTTAATCAAAGTATGGAAATGCAAGAATTTCTTTAAACAAACAGAACTTTGTTATTCCTGGCTCATTTTTCCTGATTGAGGTGTTTTATGAAAGGGAAGAAAATGCAATATTGGAGTTGCATCAAATGAGGAGGATCTAAGCTTTACAAATATGTGTCATTTAACCCTTACTGTACTGGGCTATTTTGAGCACCCACTGACTGGGGGGGGGGGGGGGCCTGGGAGGCCCCCCCTATGATCTCGGCCGTCGATTGTCCGATGAACACGAAAATTTGCATGTTTGTATATATCTACGTAAGGAACAAGATGGTATAATTAGTTTTTTCCGAATATGCAAATTTTTGTCGTTAGCCTAATTAATTATGCAAAATGCGCTCATTTTATGCGTTTTACAGAAAACGTGTCAAACTCCACTTTTTGAACGTGATAACTCATTATTCATATGAAACTTCTTTTTTAACACAAAAAAGATATTTTAATGTAATTAATAATGATAATTTATGCAAATTTTGATGCGATTTTGATTTTTTGTTTGTTTTTTTGATGACATGCGCATACTAATTGTTATGTAACACCTTACAGGTATATCCGATCTCAACGAAAATGGTATCAAAATGTGCGTAAGACTTGAGGGAAAAAGTCATGAAACGACAATTCAAAATTCCAAGCGGTTGCGGCGCAATCTCCGAAAATGTCGAGGGGGGGGGGCCTCCCAGGCCCCCCCCCCAGTACAGTAAGGGTTAATAGTTATAATTGTGATTGAGTTATAAAAAACATTCATAATTCTCGGTTTCGTTTTTTCTGGGACGCACTGTACTAAAGTGTTTGAAATTGACCTTCGACTAATTTCGCAAAAGCAATTGTCATACAATTAGTACAATTACTGGTTAACCCTTACTGTACTGGGCTATTTTGAGCACCCACTGACTGGGGGGGGGGGGGCCTGGGAGGCCCCCCCCCCCCCCCCCCCTATGATCTCGGCCGTCGATTGTCCGATGAACACAAAAATTTGCATGTTTGTAGATATTTACGTAAGAAACAAGATGGTATAATTAGTTTTTTCTGAATATGCAAATTTTTGTCGTTAGCCTAATTAATTATGCAAAATGCGCTAATTCTATGCATTTTACAGAAAACGTGTCAAACTCCACTTTTTGAATGTTGAAACTCATTATTCATATGAAACTACTTTTCTAACACAAAAAAGTTATTTTAATGTAATTAATAATGATAATTTATGCAAATTTTGATGGATTTTTTATTTTTTGTTTGTTTTTTTGATGACATGCGCATACTAATTGTTATGTTACGCCTTACAGGTATATCCGATTTCGACGAAAATGGTATCAAAATGTGCGTAAGACTTGAGGGAAAAAAGTCGTGAAACGACAATTCAAATTTCCAAGCGGTTGCGGCGTAATCTCTGAAAATGTCGAGGGGGGGGGGGCCTCCCAGGCCCCCCCCCCCCCCCAGTACAGTAAGGGTTAACTGAATTAAAAATGTCGGTCTATTTCAATTCATCCTGATGTCTTTTCTTTATATTGATTTCTCATCTCCCTCTCTCTGCAGCTTGCATTTCGTATTGGGATGAGTACGAAGCTGGATACCCGTGTGTTCGCGATGGAGATGTTCAAATGCATGCCACTACTCTACAACATGCTACACGTCCATCCTGATCTCTACCCAGTACACAATCTTTCTGATGAGGTAAATATAAACCTTAAGATTAAAGATAAAGTTGAGTTCTGGTCATGCGATTGCATTGTGAAAGAAATGGTGTGGAATCGATCAGAAAAAAATTGATCATGTAGCAAATAAGTATTGGTGTGAACAGCAAGGTCCTGGAAGCATCAAAATGATACAAAGTTTGGCCCAGTCTTGGTAAAAGTAACAAGAACTGTACAGAAAAAAATGTATATGGGACTACACAAAAAATGTGGTCTTCATTTTTAAGCTGTTACATCTCATATGCAGGATGAGGGAGACAATTGCACCTTGGCTATGATATGACGGTCAATAGTAGTCTTCTATATTATCTTGGGGGGTCCATGTGTCCATTATAAGTGTAGCTTTTATTAATGATAGAAGTGGTAAACATGGTCCCCAATCCTTCCCCCCCCCCCCCACCATTGGGGCCATGGATATGTGCTAATTGTAGATGAAGCTATTATTAATATAATTATTATTATATTTTGTTACTTTTACAGAGTCTACTGTACTGCAATAAAAGATATTATTTATTCAGGTCTTAAAGCTAATCAACTGGGAGTCTTTCCAATGATCACAAAGTTGCACTCACCAGTCTCTAAAGTACAGAGTTACAGATGATTTAAATCTCATATTTAGTTGTGATTGATTTGGATTCATCATGAGACAGCACAGCTTTACATTCATTAGAGCTGCTGACCCAGTACCCATTTCACAAAGCCTTTTTTCAATGACAAATGACAAAAGTCAGCGACAAATCTGCTGATAGCGAATCAGAAGCAAGGATTTCACTAGCTTACAACAAAACCTAACATTTGGCACTGATGACCAAGTTTTGTGAAATGGGGGCCCTAATCACTGATTAGGCCTTTAAAAAAAAATGTTGTATTGCCCGTTAGGTGCCAAAACATGTGTTGGTCAGTCAGAATATTTTCCTTTTCTTTTTTTACTCCCTCTTTGGGCTGATATTTCTCAGCTTTGAATGCTTTAATTCATTTTTTTTCTAATAAAAAAAAAACGTTTAAAAAAAAAATAATTAAAAAGCCGATCCGTAGATTTCAAGATTTTTTGGTCAGTCGCAAAAGGCAATACAACATCTTTTTTTTTCTCGGCATTATGCTAACCAATACCCGACTCTTCCTACAGGGTGCCTTGTTGCTACAGGACCAGGCCATCCCGCAGCCCAACCTCGTGGGCCTATCATCAGAGTACCTGAGCAGGGAGGGGGCATTCCTCATGGACTGTGGTGACATCATGTATCTCTTTGTGGGTCAGAACGTCTCACCGGACTTCTGCAGTGATATCCTTGATGCACCTGACTTTGTTAGCATACCAGAAGGGCAGGTTAGTCACCCATCAGGGGAAAATTGTCCTTCTCCCCCCTCCCCTCCTTTATACCCGTCCAGTGGGTATATTTATTAGATAAATCATGAAATAATTACTAAGATTTGTATATACATGTATGACATACCGATATTCCAACGATACTTTGTAATAATCCAGCAGCACAACTCTTAATGGTTTGGGTGCAGGCAAAAGGTAATATTTTTATTACAAGAGCATTTTTTTTTTTGACTCACCATTTTATGAACTGCCTTAGAAATTTACTTGTATAATGGAACAAGTTTAGTGTATTTGTGCTTTGAAGTTGTGAAGTATTTGGCCTTCTACACTTAATACATTATCAAAAATGGTTAAAAGACATGTTTTACTCCAGTGGTTTATGAGAAGTATACTCTTATTAATTTTGTTGTTAAATGTCTTACCACCTGTCATATGTTGTTTCTATCGTCAGATTGACTTGCCTGAGTTGGATAATCCAAAGTCTGATCAGCTGAGATTATTTGTGAGCTGGCTGTTAGAAAAGAGACCGTACCATGCTCCTCTATTGGTCATCAGGTAAGTCATAGTCTCCGACATTGACACTCTCCTTTAGGCGCTCCATTTGATAATACATGGATTTATATATCGCAGTTAGAGATTAGCAACTAGTGGTGCTACAGCTTTAAAGATTTGTTTGATGATGTCTGAGGATTGTTTTACCTGTTAAGAAAGCATGTAAATGTCTAAAGGTAGACAACCAAGGTCCGACAACTTTAAGTCTTCTCTGAGCGCCTTAGTAATGAGGATTAAACGTCTTACCAAAGGGCGCAAGCCCATTGACTTGGCTTGGAACATAAATGGGTATACGGGGGTATGCACATATCTGGCATGAAAGTTTGGTCTGAACTTTTTTAGATATTTCTTGTCATAAATCAAATTTAAGTAAGGGCACTTGAAAAGAAACTCTTTTCAGGGCACATAGTTGGTATGAGATACTTTTAAATGCATTAGAAAGCATACAGGTAATTTGTCAACCTTCTCTTGAAGTCCATACAAGGGACTTGGGTTATTGAGGTTTAATGCCATCCCAAAGGGCACCAGCGCATCAACTCGTTTTCAAACCTTTGGGGTGTTTCACAAAACTTGTCATCAGTGACGAATGGCAATTTTTGTTATAAGCTAGTGAAATCCTTGCTTCTGATTGGTTATCAGCAGATTTATCACTGATTTTTGTAATTTGTCATTGAAAAAAGGCTTTGTGAAACGGGTCCCAGGAACCTTCAAGTTTACAAGACCACAGTTCTACTACTTAGCCATCACACCTATCACACCTTCAATCAAAATGATGAATAGAATCCTGTGATATTGTTATGGCGAATATTCTTATTTGAAGAGGCGCGATAGCTCAGTCGGTAGAGGAGTGGTCTCGTAATCCGGTGACCCGGGTTCGAAACCAAGGCGATGCGCTAGTGCCCTTTGGTAAGGCATTAATCCTCATTACTAGGTCCCTCAGAGAGGACCTAAAGCTGTTGGCCTTCTTGTTGCTTACTTACAAGCATTTATGCTTTCTTAGCAGTCAGATAAAATAACCACCACCACCATTCAAATTCACACATTTGAGCTCCATCTGTTTGTTTTTTCATCAACAGGGATGATAGCCCGGACCGAGGCTTGTTCCTAAGCCATTTGATCCAGGACCGAGCAGAAGGATCCAAGTCATACTATGAGTTCATCCAACATCTACAGAAAGAAATCAAATAGATCCTGGACCCTGCTGAGAACTGGGCTAGTGACAGTTTTACAATAGTCCAAATCTGAAATCTTTGAAGGCAAAAACTCTTAAAAGTGAAGAATCCTGTTCACGGCTTTTGTAACCGAATTACGACAAATATTGAATTTAGGGTATAACCCAATAGCCAGTGTCTGATCTGATTATGAAGAAAGTTTGGTAGAAATGTCTGTGAGGGTTAATTGGGAAAAACGGAAATCTATAAGAAAAAATATTCTTCAGAGTTTTGTTGTTCATACTAATTAAAGTATTAAATATTTGATACAGTGATGCGCTTTACAATTCTTACAATCATTCTCACTCTGTCAACATCGAAAATGAATACTTCATCTGTTTTTTTAAAGACCTCTTTCTTAACACAACATATTTTTTCCTTCAAACTTTGTTTGTCATCGGATCGTGTAGTATGTGGTGAAGTTTAGTACGAATGCGATAGTCATGAACTCTCGTTTTAAGTCTTACTCTTTTTGCATTTTAATGAGAACTTCAAGTTCTGTATAACAACAGTTGTAAGTAGTCATGATCTAAGTAGCTCCGGCCAGTTATCTTGTACTTGCAGTTGTTTTTGAGACCCTGAAATTTGGGTTGTAGGTATCGTGTGATTTTATATAATGGAATGGAAGGTATTATTATAACAGACGTTGAATCGTTTTTCTCTGGGAATGGTGCATAAACAAGTTTTCCAAGTCTCATTGTTGTGAGACAGAAAGCCTCCAAAAATATCTCCATGTTATTTGTAGTTTTTTAATATAAATTACTCCCCCAAACTCTGAATTTTTTAGTGATCTTTCAAATCTGTAGATATTTATCCTTGATCACTTATCACTTCAAAAGCATTTTCTAAAAAACTTCATTATCTTCTTCTTACAACTCATTTAAAAGGTTGATTTAGCCATTGCACCCACAGTCATGCCAATTGTATTCGCCTGTGCTTGATGTAAAGACCATGAAATGGTTTATCTTTTAGTATGGGCTGTTCAGTAAGAAGAGATGCTACACATATAATAATGAGTCCCATGTGCATTTCTGCATCTGTAACAGGTGTCATTTCATACTGGAACATAATGTGGCTGTTGATTTTATTCCTAGGTATCGGTCAATAACAAAATATACTGTAGGGACTAAACCATAAACCTTTCCTGACTTTCAACTATTACAAATCATGAATATCTACCATTGTGACAGAAAGAGACTAACAAATTGTGAAAAATGTGAGGCTTTTAGGTCCATGGTCATTTATTGTCTGCTTAGTTTACTGGCTGTAATTCCCCTGCCAGCTGATTTCTGCCGGGCTCACAATAAGTTTTCAAAGCCAAGTGCAATGTGCACGGTATTGACTGGTAATGATGAAGATTGTGTGACCTTGGACTGTAATAGATTATTCATATTTCACCTGATATCATTATTCTGGCAAAGTATAAACCTCAAACAGGATTTCATCCACCCTTCACTTTTTTTTCCTGGTAGAATAAAAATAGAATAAAAATGTTAGCTTCACAGAGGCAGCAGTTTGTGGTTACGGTAGTCGTTTGATTTCTATTAGAAAATAGAGCAAACCTACAACGATGTTGATTTATATATGCTCACTGCTCTGCAGTTTAGTATCGCAGTTATTGCAGTGTTCTGTTCATTGCAGTTACAGGTTTAAGTTAAGAGAGATCAAAGATTTTTGTTTATATTCATTTCATCTCTTGAAGAATCCTAGTTGTGAAATTAATTTAGTAGATAGGGGAAAAAAACCTGTATAGCTAGTATATAAGACAGTAATATATTCCAGTGTAAGATTCATTAGTGCATTATTATTTTAATATGATTTTGAGTAATATTTTGTTAAAGTATAATTTGCCTTTAAGGTATATTCCTAGAAATTGCTTTGGTTTATTTTCACTTTTCACTGTTTTATGAGGAGTTAAATACCTGCATCGTAGTTTCCAATTACAATGGAGGTTGTTTTTCATGTACATGTATCTATAAAAAGGAGAGGGTGTAGGGTTGCAGGGGGGGGGGGCTAGGGCTTGGTTACTGTACTTTTGCAATGTTATTCAAAATGTTAAGTTGGAACCTCTCATGAACTGTTCACTGTTCTCTTTAGGAGGCTGTTGCTTTATTTGTCTTTAATGTAGGATGCTCACTGCACTGACACCACACTTTTATACCTATTTATCAAATAGACTGGCAACTGTGTAGCATTGCTCATGAAATTTATCACAATTTTTTTCTTTTGTATAAATTAATTTTTCTTATGTACCTACAAAATTGCTCTGCATACTCAATTTTGGTTAGTTAGCGATCAGGGTGTCGTTAAAAAAACACCCACACAAAACAAAACACACGTAATTTCAAGTTCACTGACATCTATTTAAACATTTGTATTAAAATTAGCTCATGTTCAATGGAATGTCGGTGAACTGATGACGGTTTCATGAAACGATACCCTTGAAAGAACATAGGATACTTATAAAAAATTAATGGTTTTACCCATATGTTTGAATGTTAGCGTTTATGTACTTACAGAGGCAAAAATGATGTATGAAGTTTAATCCTACGTTTTCATGCAATGCTGTACAGCTAGTATACATTAAAGGGTAAAAACCTAGGGCTAGCGCATCCCGTACATTAAATTGTAGGGAAAATGGGTTATCACAGGATTTCCAAAATAATAGCTAGAGAAAGTCGAGTCAAAAAGTACTGCGATATGGCCCTGTAGGTAGGATAAAATCTGTCTATAGCTTGCGACCAGTATTAAGACTGGATTGAGCACAACGGAAGTTCTAGCAGGTTTAGTTATAATGTGATGGCTAGACTTTTACTATCAAAGTATCGATTGCAATTGTCATAAAATTATGATTAGCATCAACTTTATTTGGACATGATGATAAACACACTGAACCATATTTGACAGTAGATGGCGCTATATACAAGAGCTCCGTAAATAAATGTGTGTGTATAATTGATGAAAACCGATTGAGACTTGTAATGATTGAACACTTGCATTTAATTCTGCATACGTCATTATACTGGTAGGCCTATGGCTGGCATGCCAATTATGAAGGTCTTCTATTCTTGTACTTAGTAGATCTTATAATGAAAATTGTGTCATCTCTGCCCTCACTTTTTCTGCTTAGGTTTCTATATCTCATAGTTTTCCATCTTGGAAAGTTTTGCACGAAAAGGTGATTTCAATCTGATTGTTGTCGCTAATATGGTATTTTTCATGTTTTTGTCCTTCTTTTTAATCTTTTGAGAGGTGAATTTAAACATTTAAATGTGTCGATGGGATATGGTGGTTTTAATGCATATATATATTATCTTGAAGAATTGACTTTTTTTCTAACCATTCATGTCGAAATGCCTTTTAGGAGGTAGTGAATTTCTTATTTTATGTTTTTATTACAGCATGTGAGGGGACTGGGTTATATGTTCAACTGTGTACATGTCTTAATAGTCTATAGCTGTCTTGTTTTTCTCTTTGTCTTCAATCTATCTGTATCTCTATCTCTCTCTGATAAAACAATATATCTAATGATTGTAATGAATTGAATAAAAATTTATGAAACAGTAATACATTGAAAAGAGTTTCTTTCTGGTCTCTGAAATCGACACTGTAGTAGTTTACTTTAATATAATCTTGGCATGAAATTCCTGAAAAGATGAAGCTAAATAACCTTTGCCTGAAAAATCGGTGACAAGAATACAAAAATAGGATAATTAAGTGCCTTTCTTTCTGGCTTAAAATCGGGAGGCCTGTTAGTGGAAGCAGTCTTTTTTCTTATTTAATATGGATTGAGGGTATGGCAGATTAGGTCTTGTAGGGGGGGGGGGGCACATTCACCTCATCCCCCCCCCCCCTCCCTAGCTGAAAAAATATATATGATTTAACAATAATCAAATCAAATCAAATTTAATGTAATTGACTAAATGAATATATAAACCGGATCAGTGAATTAACAGGGCATCATTTCACCAAAAGGTCAGAATAACAAGTTCACCAATATCCCGTTCAAATGCGTGGTAGACTTAAAACATGTTTGAATGGGTTGTTGGCGAGTGTTTATTTTGTATGGTTTCTTGAAATGCTGCTCAGTGCGGATCAATCGCAAGTCCTCTAATCGTGTGGTTTTGATATGAGTTATATGGCAATGCATGATGTGAAATAAATAATTGAAATGTGGTGATGACGATGATGATGATTTTATACTCAAGTTTACAAATTTGTGATGAATGATAAGGATAAATATTATGGGCTGTATTACTATAGTATAAGGTTTGTGAAGTATGGATTGCATATGAAAAACAGGTCATATCCTATCCCAAGAAAATACTGAATAGCAACTTCATATAAACCTGAAATATATATATATGTCAGCAGAGAAATATTGAATTATGTTTATGGAGGACTAGATTATTTTTATGAATTTTATGAGTTTGACTCTAGGTCAACTTGTAATCAACTGACAGTGTAAGTGTACCATGTTTATGTTTATATTATCTTATTATGATAATGATCTGAATATGAACTGATGAACGCAGCAGCCGCAATTTGATCGAACGCGTCATATTACGTCACATAGCGGATTAGAGAATGGTGCAGTGCGCGGATGAAGGATGTCGTCTTAGCTTCGACTCGGATACAGATCACGTCATCATGTGCAGTAATGTTCAAAGATGTGCATTTTTAGAAGGTTTCCCTACATTTACGGGCAAGACTGAATATTTTTCTTGACTTCAAGCAGTCAGCAGAATGAAATAAGTGTAATTTTGTAATTTAATATTGGAGAACTGTGCCGTCCATCATCAGTGATCATGCCCGTAACGCAAATTGCTGTGGTTCCAGTTGGCCCATTGGGAGCAGCAGGAGAAAACGTAGACCGTAGCGGATCACGGGTAAGTAAACTAGCCGGGCGGTACGGGCAGATACTGGTGTAGCTGTAGGGGATGGGATACTCGCGCACAGAAACTTGCTGTGCAGCTGTGAAGACTGCACTGCACTGGTGAGATGCAAGGATTGACATGCAAGGTTTGGAATGAGATATGGACAGGGCTGGGGTGGCAATTCACACGCTAAACATTTTGTTTTCTAAAGCTAAAACTTAAGTCCTCTAAATTTAGTTTATAAATTTATTTAGGAATATTTATTTTGTCAATCGACATAACTATGAATGATAGATCGATCTACATGTATTGCATGGCCTGGTTGGTCATTCTTTTGACTTCAGGAAATTCAAATTCACCTCTAGACTAAATCAAATCAGCAAGCTGGTCCGAGAATGAGGATCGTCCACATAAAGGAGGATATCCGGGTAAACGAGGATCGTCCGCTTAAACTAGGATCGTCCGCTTAAACGTGAACAGAACGCATCCTAGAAAATCAAGATCTGCAGGTTTCGGGGGCGCTTATTCAGAAACCTATCCAAAATTTGACCCGTACCTCCGGCGTGGAGATGATACCCTACTAAAACATACCCAAAATGAAGTAAATATTCATTAAATGCCCAAATAAAGATGATTAGTTTAAAGTCGTTTAGTTCCTGTTTCACGTCAATTTATATTTAAAAAAATTAAAATTAAAAAAAAATTGGAAATATCTGTGATGTTACAACACTAGTAATTTCATACTTTGCTAATTGCAAGGCAATATATCATACAATCAGTTGGTACCACTTTTTACTTTTTTGAGGAAATCTGCTCTCA
This sequence comes from Strongylocentrotus droebachiensis, assembly GCA_035222895.1. Lineage (NCBI taxonomy): Eukaryota > Metazoa > Echinodermata > Echinoidea > Camarodonta > Strongylocentrotidae > Strongylocentrotus > Strongylocentrotus droebachiensis. Next base: position 69,437 of record JAVYIG010005065.1, on the reverse strand, counting down.
AAATGAAATTTTCAGAACAGACGCAAATAACTGCAAATTCGCTGATCTTTTGTCAATATTTTCATAATTTCCCACCTAATTCCAAAGAAAATTCTGTCTCTGGGTAATTTGATGTTCCTCGTCCTTTGGTGATATCATTTTTTTTTTAAATCTTACAGATTTGTTGAGATAACGAACTTAGGTCACCATAGTCTCACACCACCATACTAGGCTCTCAGTTCTAGGCTCTACTCTGTCATTATCAATTGTGGTCAATAATTATTAACACATTATTTCAAGTTGTTTTCAATGTCTTTGCCTAATAGATTTTCATGACAAAAATGATTAACTTCCTTTCTGACTTCGATCAATGAAAGCTTCATGTAATCATTTGCATGTTTAAATACCAGTAGCTTGTGATATTTGCCTCAAATAAGGCCCACATGTCTTCATCAGCTCGAGTTTGCCAAATAACCCGCTATTTTAACTATCCCGCTATTTTACTATCCCGATCGCAAAAATATCCACCTAATTCACGTTTTCATCAGCCCGCAGTTGCAATTAGCGGGATATTTGATCAAGAAAAATCCTGAGAAAAAAAAGGTCGTGTTTCCAAAATATCCCGCTACCGGGTATTTGGGAAATAGCGGGCTAATTTGCGCCCGTCTGAGCTAGTTTGTGATGAGTGTATCGGTCTGGTGAAGACTCCATTTCAAGCTATGGGTTTATATCCGGAGTCTGAAAATAGCGGGTTATTTGGCAAACTCGAGCTGATGGAGACAGGCCTATATAGTTGTTGCTATAAAATTCCAGCCCCTATAAAAACATTAGTCAATCAAGTAAGATTAATCAAGTAGGAATAGCCTACTGGCTAGAAAAATAAGCCCAATAGAGTGAATAGAATGAATTATAGTCTCTGATCTGAACGTGTGAAATGAAAGGTGATGAAGTCACATGTATGTTTATTTGTGATTGTACTTTCAGAGTCTACTTGACGTTGGAATTCAACAGCTGTACCAACAAATAAAAAATAATAAACAAATCATAAGATTGACAATTTCCTCCACTGCATTCACCAGACGTAAAATGTTAAATAGGTATTCCATGCATGCATATCAGTTTATCAAGGACCTTAAAATGTAAAGCTCCTTGATACTGTGCTCCGAAAGATTGCCAAAGGAGGAATCTCAGAAAGCACCACTCAAGAAAATCACTCAGATTTCCATCAATTTTTAATCAATCTGTTTTATTCCATAAAAAAGAAAAAAGAAAACATGTGATGCAGCAGCTGAAACGGATGTGTGAAACAGTGGAAGGAAAATAAACTACCGGTAGTTTTTCAAAAATAATCATTTGACTATGCCTAAATATTGGCTTCTATTTAGGGAATTATTATTAGAGGTTAACTGCAGTGTACTTACACATGTACATTCATATTGAAGGCAACAATTTTAAGCTTGAATTGGATTCATCGACTCTATAGGGTCATCATTACTTTATAGATGTCATCGTTATGGTAACAAGAGCACACATCATCAATCAAATGGCAAGCCATACTACAGTGTACATGTATACTAGGTGAGAGATAATCAACTGATGATGATTGCACCTAATTAATTGGTTTTTGTATCGAAAAAAACCCCAGACATCTCATTTCATGCTATGGTTTTTCTTGTACCTTAAAAGCAAATTATATGTCTGTACATGTAAATGTTGCCATTCCTCCATCTCATCCCTGATTTTTACAAAGTCCATCTTTTTAGAGAAGTATTTTTGAGGGAGCTTGAATCCCCTCCCCCTCTACATGTAGAACTTCTTAGTTACCCCCCCCCCCCCATCCCTACCTCTTTCTTCTCTCCCCCTCTCCCCCTCTCACCCTCTTTCTCTCTTCCTCTCCCCCTCCCCTTTCCATCTCCTTTCCCTCTCCATCTCCCTTCCCTCCCCCATATACTGTATAACTTTCCTCCCCCATGTATCCCTCTCCCTCTCTCCCTCTCTCCCTCTCTCCCTCTCTCCCTCTCTCCCTCTCTCCCTCTCTCCCTCTATGTTTTGACAGAGCTGATTAGCATTATGTTTTACTGCATGATATCATATACATGTACTGATGTACACTGTACATGTACACTGTACATGACATTTATCATCTGTGTGTTGTGAAAGTATTGATTACAGATTGAAGTACAGTACACCGATTGTTACTCCCAAGGCCTGTTGAATACTTCATACTCTTCTCAAAATAGAGCACTTATCTTTATTACATGTTCATGATACTGTAGAGCAGACTTTCTCTTTGTAAGGCTTTCTAATAAGCCATTTTTCCTAATGTGATCAAATTGATTGCACAATTTTTTGTTAAGTGACTCTCGACAAACTTTTGGTTCACATTTTACAGATAATTGTATCAATAGTCAGAAAGCAAATTGCATGTACATTACGTGTTAAGTACGACAACCCATAATGTTTGTCCTAACTACATTGTACATGTACATGTACATTTGTTGAAGCAACAATTATAGGCCAATGATTTTGTGATAATACATGTATATCAACCTCATCTTCCTCAGAGCAATTCAGCGCAATGTTTGGCTAGAAAAACAATTGAAATTTTAACATAAGTTGGAAGCTTACAGTTAAAAAGAACAAATTTGGGGGAGAGGAAAGAGAACAGAAAAATTAGAAAATCATCTTGATCGGGGTATACTTTCCTTTAAACCTCAATCAAAGATAGAGAGAAGATGTTATTGTTAAATTCCAAATGAAGGGAGGAAAAAAAAAACACTCTTTTTTTCATTCGTCCTCTAGGAGAGATAACAATTTATTTCATTTTTTCCATAAGACGAAAATACATGTGCTTGTAAATTCAAATGAGGTTGAAGATCAGATATATGAGAAAAAGTTTGAAGATTCAGATGAGAAAAAGGTTGAAAGTCAGGTATGAAAGAAAACATGTACATTTATGAAGCCTTAACAAGTAGGCTGAGATTTTTAAAAGAATTCTAGCCATGAGATCCTCTACATGCATGTTGCTGTGTCATTGAGCTGTTTTTTGAACACTTTCTTCATTTGAATTCATCTTTGTGCCTTTCAGTTACATCCTGGGAATCCTCGAATCGCGCAAATGTCAAAGTTAATTTAGATGTTTTTCATTCAAGCCGATCAATGGTCGATCAATTTCAACGCTTGTCCTTTCGTTTTCATCAGATTTCATTTGAATTTGACTCACCTGGCAGCCACGCTGCAGAATTTACAACGTAATAATCAAACTCCTCTTCGATTTCAGGAGATTTTCATTCAAATATGTCGCATACGGTAGACATGATATATTGAACTTAGTACTTTACACTGTACAGTACACTTTCAAGATAATAATTTATAATTTATTGTCCAACACTGTCGTAATTTATGTATGTTTGATGATGATGATGCTTGTTTTATACCTGACTACTAAAGAAAGCATGTATTTGCTAGTAAGTAAACAACCAGGGAACCAAGGGCTTTAAGTCCTCTCAGAGGGATTTGGTAATGAGGATTAATGGGTTACAGAAGGCAAAAGGCACAAGCGCATTGACTTGGTTTGCTACCCGGGACCTCCCAGTTACGAGACCACTGCTCTACCACTGAGCCACTGTGCCTCCTCGAATGTCTCCTCAAAATCGATTATTTAAAAGGGACTTGATAACATTGTTCAGATGAGAGACCTATAGTAAAGCAGGGCTGTCGTTTAAAGCCGGTAACCGGTAAAACTTGCCGCCTATTCACTCGTTTCTTACCGGCTATAATTCCTATAATAAACCTTGCAAAAATCACAGAAAGTAGATCTAAATCAATGCTAATCCAAAATTTCCTTAATTTCGTCCAAGATATAATTAGTGCCGCACATACACGGCCGCAGTCGACGAAATCCCTTACGATCACGAACGCGACTTCGTCCGTACTTACCTAGACCTATCTATCTAACGTTACATCGCAGTTCTCCCCCCACAGCGCGGCGGCCAAGCCCGCCCGTCCCTACCCCATTGCGATCCCGATGTGCACGCGAGAAGACGATGCACACTGATCATAACAAAACTGAAGCTAGCTCGCTGTAACCAAACTATCCGTTGCCGATTTGATATTTGAAGATCACGGAAACCGGGGCCTATACACGTGCGTGCAATGTCTAGAGACAACGTACTTTAGATTCTGAGATGCGCAAATCGGCAACAGAGTTTTGAACTCGGCTGAGTTTAGGCCGGCCACGGCCGTCCCCGGCGGACCCCCGCAGCTAGCTCGCATGATATATGCAGGCTCGCGCTCCGCGAATATTCAAAACTAACTTCCGATCGCACATAACTTATTTCCTTAAAAAAGTTGAATAAACAAATATACAGTGTCTTCACTTTGTCAGGAAAAACAGTGATATAACATTATAAAATGAACAGGAACTGAAGTAAATTCTTAAATGTATTCAATAATTTCATGTCAAAAAAAAATAATTAAATGAGAATTCATATGGGGAGCCAAATAAAAGTCACAAGTAAAAAAAAAAAAATCAAAATCTAGCCTCTGCTGCCCATTATTTAAATACTGTACATGTATTCAACAAATCATGATGTAGAAAGATTGAGTATGGTACATCATCTCAGTTTAATTAAAAATTACAAAGTAATGGTACAAAGTGATAAATAATTATCAACTTAATAACTTTTCTTATGAGTTATGATTGTTCATGTAATATTAAACATGAACAATATGTGTGTTTATTACAATATATGTGTAATACAAGGTAGGAAAGATAACTACAAATTTTCTTCTTAGGTATGCACCAGATTGCACGATTTCAAGTGGAAAATCCCAAAAGGTCCCTACCGTGGCAGGGGGGATACCCCCCTCCCACACCCTCCCCCCCCCCCTCGGTCGCTTCGCTCCCTCGCAGTGATGGTACCTCCTATAAAATTCAAATTACCTCCTTCAAAAATAATTAACAAGACCCCTGGTAAAGAGAGTTACCATTATGAATGTTTGAAATATGAGATCAATAGTCTATGCAAATCCCAAATTGGAAGTTTGGTCAGTGGATTGTGACGTACATGTACATGTAGGACATGTATGGATAACTCTCCCATTTACAATGTACAAAAACATCATTAATTTCTGTTTTTCTCTTAACTTACTTCTCCCTTGGGGCATATTATTATACACTGTACATGTAGGTCCTCTAAAAATCAAAGACCCTCCTGAGACATGAATTTTTGAAAAATTTAAATTGATTACAACTTTCAAAAATTCATAACTTTCTTATATTTAGTCAGATGTAATTGAAACTTTTATCAGCTTACTTTTCTGATTTTAATGCTTTCTATCTTTTAGAGTACTTGTCTATTTGGTTTGAATTTCCCATTAATTACCGATACTACGTTTGAAATCGTTAAAGTCCTAAAGCTACCTTGATGAGATGCAATTGTGTTTGTTGACATGTGCTAGCCATGCACGTGGCAGTAATCGTAAGAAAACTCGCCTTTTACTTGGGAAATTCAAGCTTCCTGTTTCATCTTGCCAGAAGCCTGGAGCACATTTTAGAGAGCGTGAAATGGGGATTATGAATTACTACTTGATACTTAACTGTACAGTAGATCCTCCTCAATATTGTGGAGTCGTTAACACAGACACTGCTATAAAATAGTGACATTCAAAAGGGTCTCTAAATCATGTTTCAAATATAACGTTTGCTTTACACTATTTAAGGGCCATTCACATTTACGCAATGGTGAGAAGGATTCCAATATTGGAAATTTGTAATCATTCAAATCTCATTTTTTTATGCACAAAACAATTTATGTAAACATCTTCCAAAGGCAGGAAATAGCATTGCCTCTGTTTAATAAGCAGAGATAATTGTGCTCTTTCTCCTTGTGTAATATCAGAGCCTGAGGAAGTGAGATGAGAAAATCAATTTTGTGTATTTGTATTACAGTATGTACATGTATGCAATATGTACCACACACATGCTGGGCGAGACTCAGGTTATTTTTTCGTACCAAATGTACATGTATGTCTACTCAAGAGTTCTTCCAATCAGTTAGGCGATATAGTTGGGGGAGGGAAGGGGGGGGGGGGCTGTGATATGAACGAAATATGAATTCTGTTTATTCACACATTATAAAGCACTGAGGCAGATGAGTCAATGAGATGAATTTCCTTTTCCTGCATTATTTTTCTGACACACATTGGTTCTGTTAATTTCTTAAAACATATTTTGTATTTGAATTCAAATATCCCATATCAGACACGAAGGGAATGTATAATAGAGGACTTAACACTAACACAGCTGTAAAATCGATAACACTGACAAAATATACATACATGTATGGACTTTAAAACCGGAAAATTGTGCAACATGAAACTTCATTTAATTCCAAAACAGATATTGAATAAGAAAAGAATGGAAATAAATGGAGACAGGTTTTTATGCCTCCGTTACGAAGTAGCCGGAGGCATTATGTTTTCGGGTTGTCCGTCCGTCCGTACGTCTGTACGTACGTCTGTACGTACGTACGTACGTACGTACGTCCCGTTCTCGTGATCGCGTTATCTGAAGAACCGATCGATCGATTCCTGCCAAACTTTGGTCATGTATGTATCTTGCAGAGCCGATGAACTGATTAGATTTTGAGGTCACGAGGTCAAAGGTCAAAGGTCACAGGGCTCATTATGTATACAAAAACAGCTCGTGATCGCGTTATCTGAAGAACCGATTGATGGATTCCTGCCAAACTTTGGTCATGTATGTGTCTTGCAGAGCCAATGAACTGATTAGATTTTGGGGTCACGAGGTTAAAGGTCAAAGGTCACAGGGCTCATTATGTATGCAAAAACAGCTCGTGATCGCGTTATCTCAAGAACTAATTGATGGATTGCTGCCAAACTTAGGTCATGTATGTTACTTGCAGAGCCGATGAACTGATTAGATTTTGGGGACACGAGGTCAAAGGTCAAAGGCCACAGCGCACATTATGTATGCAAAAACAGCTCGTGATCGCGTTATCTCAAGAACTAATTGATGGATTGCTGCCAAACTCAGGTCATGTATGTTACTTGCAGAGCCGATGAACTGATTAGATTTGGGGGTCACGAGGTCAAAGGTCAAAGGCCACAGCGCACATTATGTATGCAAAAACAGCTCATCTCAAGAACCGATTGATGGATTCCTGCCAAAATTAGGTCATGTATGTTACTTGCAGAGCCAATGAACTGAGTAGATTCTTGGTTCATAAGGTCAAAGGTCATGTGCTCATTATGTATGCAAAAATAGCTTGTGAACGCATTCTCATTAGAACTGACAGATGGATTACGATTTAACTCAGGACATCTTGCAGAGCCAAAGAACTGAGTAGATTTTAGGGTCACGAGGTCAAAGATCAAAGGGTCATATATGTATATGAGAAATTGCTTGTAATCACGATATTCTGAGAACCTGTTAATGGATTACAATTGAACTTGAATTCGAAAAATTTCTTCTGTTTTAGTTTGTAAAATTGCTCTATGACGGAGGCATCATTTTCGACTGCGCGCAGTCGAATTCCATCTAGTTTTTTTAAGGGACCCTTAAACATGTAGGAATGAAAGAATGAGAAACTCTGTAAAAAAAAAAAAATCAGTTCATTGGCTCAACGCCCTTTTATATCCCCCCCCCCCCCCCCCCTCTCCTTGAGAAGAGAGATGGTGTTTTCTATTCCAAACATCCCATATGAAGATTATATGCATACACTGTAGGGCAAGATGAACTACATGTACATGTACATGTAGTTAGGGGGAGTTAAAATTGATTCCTAGATTCCCATCTGGATTTTTTTAATTGAGGAGAGTGTTCCATGTTATTTGATATTTGATATTTTTCCTGTGCATAAAAATGCTACAGGTATTTATATTTGGTCAAATTTATTGCGCTTCAGGAGCTGTAAACAAGGTGGCATTGCAATATGGGAAAGATTGGTGTTATGTAACTCTTCATGCCTCAGTCACACCTTTGCGTATTTGGCTTGCGTTTTGCTGCATATTTATGGCAAGCCGTTTTAACATTTATTCAAATTTTCGAAATGATTTTCTGTTGTAAAGCAATGGTAATTCTTGACATCGAGAATTCATTTCTTGATGTCTAGAATTCAATTCTCGATATCAAGAAATAGGAATAAATGTTAAAATGGCTTGCCATAAATACGCAGCAATTCTCAAACCAAATACGCAAAGGTGTGACTGAGACATTAGATATCCTCAGATTGCTTTTTAGTATCATTTTAAAACAAAAATATCAAATGCAGTAATTAAACAAATTGAAGTGTGAAAAAGAAAGGCGGGGACAAGATAATAGGGATCCATTTCATTTGACTTTTACAAGTGTGACGTACTAAAGGGGGAAGATGGCAGTTGTATAAACCTGTGGTGCTCTGATGTAACTACTGGTAGAAATGGAATATGACTTTGCATTTTAGCCTTGTAGTCATCATGCATCTACATCTACATGTATTTGTGCTTGAATCTCTATTGTCATCTGATCTCTAATAGCTGCTCTGGCCGGGGTGAGAGTCTGAGAGATGGCACAGCCTGGCATGATGGCTAGCCTGTTTGCCCAATTCATTTCAAATGACACCGTGTTGCCATGGTAACCAGCCCGGGATCGATGCAAGGAATTATAATGGCAATCATACTTTACTCTCACTACATCGTTGTTGATGTGATGAAAAACACCTGAAATGTTTATTAATGGTAGTGCTCCCCATTTGGTAAACAGAAATGAAATTGCTTTCTCCATCTTCAAACATACTATTAATTGTACACATGTGCGACACTGCCTACAGTACATGTATGGTTAAGGAGTATTAATATACTGCAGACTGTGTGGCATGTAGTTCTTTCAGAAACAACTTTAAAATGGACATTTTGGATGAAATTTCATGTACATCTATATAAAAGATAGATCATCATATATTGACAAACTTTATCGTATATTACATGTATGTAAAAGGTGCAGGAAGAAACATAATCTGGTCATTCACAAGTGTTGTTTAAAAAAGGAAGTTTATTATACAGTATGACATGGCAGCGACATTTAGAGATGTCATTTTTCCTACATGTACATGTACATGTAGATACAGGGTGTAGTGTTCTAAATGTCACACTTAAAGTGTAAAGTTCTTTGAATGTTCACTTAAAATGAAAGGCACTATATGAAACAGTCGTCGTTGATACGTGAGTTTAATTTTCATTTTCTTGTAACATTTATTAACTTGTATGTGTACTTTATTCTTTTCTTCCGACAGCCCACTACGGCACCTTCCCGCAAAGGACCCTCAGCAAAATGTCGATCACAATCGGAGAGACGGCGCACTACAACCAGCTCTCATGTCGAGTTACGAACCCTTAGTAGCCCAGCTACAGCAATGCCCTTTGTTGTATGCCAGTCCAGCAGTTATCTCCCAGGCTCTGTGACCACATCATCCAGCAGACCCTCGACAGCCAGCAGTATATCGCGGGGAAGCAAAGCCCGGAACTCTACCGGATCCTTAAGCAAAACAAACTTTGCGTCGGTGGCGTCATCGTCATCGCGAGGCGGCCCGCAACCGTGGTCGCACCGGGCATCCATCGTATCGTCGATTATATCGAGTCAGGGCGATATCTGCAGGATATGCCATTGTGAAGGAGACGAGGAAATGCCTCTGATATACCCGTGCCTATGCCTTGGAAGCCTTCATTTTGTACACCAAGCTTGTATCCAACAGTGGATCAAGAGCTCCAATACCAAGAACTGTGAACTCTGTCGATTTGAGTTTATCATGCAGAGCAAGTTAAAACCTCTTGGCAAGGTGGGTATGACATCCAACTCCTATTTTGGAGGGGATGTGTCAAAACAGAATCTCCTTTCATTTTCACCTACATGTAAATCAATGTTCTTTAAAGCTTTTTTTGCAATAAAGACTTTGGTGGTAAGCGCTTTATAAGCACCTTTTATTATTTGTATTATTATTTGTTTCGTCTTTGCGTAGTGTTATTGTTTGGGTGTGGGTTTCGGCAGTATCCCAAGTGTAATTTGATGGGGAATGTTGGGCCTATGAATTCAGACTACCGTAATTAAATTATAAACCGCCCTCGTGTATTAACCGCACCCCTCTTTTACGCCCTTAAATTTTTTTTTTAAAAACCAGGTTAAAAAACCGACGCGGGAAGGCCTTTCATTTAACTGCGAGGTGCAGCTGAATGTGTAAGATCATTGATGTAAATTAAAAAACAATGGACCTAGGATAGAAACTTGTGGTACGGCGTGTAATAGAAGACAAATTGGAGGAATTATTATCATAAACAACATATTGAGATCTATCAGAAAGATTACTTTCAAACCAAGATGACAGACAAATTTGAGTGTTGTTCTAGTTTCCGAGTGGTGAGTCAACACACCGATTACTGAGCATGGAGACATTGCCAGGCATAGCGCCAGGTGGAGGGGCATACATCGAAACTTTAAAAAACTTTTTTTTGTGTACCGTGTATAAGACGCACTCCCGACTTTGAATTTTTTTCGGCGGCAAAAAAGTGCGGTTAATACACTGTTAATTATGTAATTAAGTACTTAGAAATGTCCCGTTTTTATGTAGATTATACCCGATTGTGAATACTCAAAGTATACAATAGCTAAAGGTGGTTCTGAATCCAGAAATTATGAAGAAGCCCCTGTAGTAGTTCAAGGAAGATAATTTTCCTCTCTCAGAGAGTATATTGTTGTAGTTGTTGTTGTTGTTGGTTTCATTGAAAGTTATGAGAACCCACAGAGAAACCTCATGTTTCTAAAGATTTGGCGGAAATGCATTGAATGTTAAAACACCAGTCATAAAACTGCATACCGCATGTTGACAGGGATTCTTTAAAAAATTGTAGTGTATACCCTAGACTTTCAGGTAATGAGAATTTGTAATAACTACAGTTTTGAGCAAAGAAATGCACTTCAAATCTTTCTCTTTTTTTAAAAAGGAAAATCAATGCTAATTCAACATTATGCGTAACGAAATGGAAAAAGTCTTATACCTGTATATTTAATTGCATTGTTTTGCGTGTGACAGGTGTGTTGATTCGCATGTATTGATATTACTTCCACTTGGTTTGCCGGTAGATGACATTTCAGTTTGTTAATACCCATGTTCAATCTCTCACCTGTCTGGTCACATTTGAGCAACAAACACAGGAGATAGTCTGTACAGACCCTTGTCAGTTGCTGTGTATAACAGTGTCTGCACAGTGAGACTAGGCTGCATGTATTCATGTAGGCCTAGACCTGCTTATGGTCGTTTAAATCTTTCACCCTTTCCCGAATTAATTTTCTATAATTTTGAAATCCCATCAGGAGATAATTAGGTTTCATAACTAGATTTTATTAGATACTGTATAAAGATGACGTTATCTGGGAATAATTTGTTTTTGTTTGTGAACTGCTGGGATTTCTGCATTGCACATGTAATGTCGTCACTATAACTGCGGCAAATTTTACCCCTGTTGACCCGTAATTTGGAGAGGTGCGGAAAATGAGGTGATATTGATTTAATTTGAAGATAGAATGTTAATTCTTTCCCCCCCCCCCCCTCTCTCCCTCCCCCTCTCTGTCTCTCCATCTCTCCCTCTTTATCTCTCCCTCTCTCTCATTATCTCTCCCCCTCTCTCTCTCTCTCCCTCTTTATCTCTCCCTCTCTCTCTCTCTTTCTCTCTTTCTTTCTCTCTTTCTCTCTTTCTCTCTCTCTCTTTCTCTCTTTCTGTCTCTCTCTCTCTCTCTCTCTTTCTCTTTTCAACTCCTTCTCTCTAATGTGTGCTCACCCCTTTCTTTCTTAATTGTAATTTTCCCGATCGCATTGTGTCTTCAATGTACATGTATATCAGTTGGGCATTCATTGCCATTTCAATAGTGCTTACAATATTCATCCTTTTCTATATTTATTACCGTAAGCATATTTGTGACTCTAGAAGTAGCGTAGTTGCAAGCAACAGGTTTTGTAATTTATGGCTCTACAAAAGGTTGCCATAGCGACCGTCTGCTTTGAGAAAATCTTTTGGGTAAATAAGCGAGATGGCAGTAATTGCATTATGTCATAGTGACGGCAACAAGTAATTGGAAAGAAAAATTTATCATCAGGACTGAGTACGTTTCTCAATGGCAATTAGACGAGTGCTTGCTGCCTTGAGATTTGTTTCCCCTTGTGAATTGTTATGAGTATATATATATATTCATCATGTTTAAAGATAAAGTTGAGTTCTGGTCACGCGATTGCATTGTGAAAGAAACGTTTTGGAATTGATCAGGAAAGGTTGATCATGTAGCATATAATTATTGGTGTGTACTGCAAGGTTCTGGAATCATCAAAATGATAAGAAATTCAGCCCAGTCTTGGTAAAGTACATGTAACTAGCACTGTAGACAGAAAAATGTATGGGAGTACAAAAACATGGGGCTTAAAAATCGGGCCTCATTTTAAGCTGTTACTTGTCATATTTAGAATATGAAAGCATTTGAAGAGCCATGCTTTCCAGGGAACATTTTCCTCTTGAATGTTCTTCCACACTTGCATAATAACAACAATAACACTCACAAATTATTTTTCACTTCTCCTCAGAACTTGACTTTCTCTTTAATTTTAGTTTTTGTTTCTTCTTCACAGACTCTCCATCTCTATCTCCCCCCCCCCCCCCTCTCTCTCTCTCTCTCTCCCTCGCTCTGGTTTTTTTTCTCTCTCTCTCTCTCTCTTCCTGAATGTAAGATACAACATTATACTTTCTAATTTTTGTTTTGTAATGACAAGATTACTATACCAGGTATCCATTCACACCTGGGTGGAGAGTGGCCAATGTGGAATAATGTCTTGCCGAATGACATTAGTGCCAGGCAGGGATTTGAACCCATAACTTTTGTATAGAAAGTCAAGTGAATGAACCAACTTTAGCTCGTCTCTTTCATCAATTAATCATTTTAATCATAGAAAGTGAACTAAATATTGATGACAATTCATTGTCTTTGTTAATTATGTTGTAGTTTTAATAGCCCAGGCTGCGAAATGATATTAATAAACTGAACTGAAATTTTAAGTCTCAAAATCTTTTTTCTTTCAATTTTATAGTGGGAGAAGCTGGACATGTCAGCGGCAGAAAGACGTAAGATCATCTGTTCGGTGTCGTTCCACCTCATAGCAGTGACGTGTGTGATATGGGCCCTCTACGTACTGATAGACAAAACGTCCAATGAGATACAAGATGAGAAGATGCAATGGCCGTTCTGGACGAAGCTGGTAGTGGTTGCTGTCGGGTTTACAGGTAAATGATTTATTTATTTATTTATTTAATTAAAATGGTTTATTTCATTAAAAAACGTTCGGGCCCAAGAGCCGAATAGTGATTGAAAATAGGACTATGATGTTGTTGTTTTTACAAATTACCAAAAATGTGTAATTTACACATAAATATACACACAACACTTCTCTTTTAATGATTATGAAATGTACTTTCACTGTATTTGTTATGCCATGTTCTTTTCACTCTGTAAGTTGAACAATTACTGCTTTTAGCAGCATTTTCATTTATTTTTATCTTATTAAACCATTACAATACAATACAGTAAAGTGATAGCTACAGATGCGGTAAGTGTCATTTTAAGATGGAATCTGTGATGCAGCGAGGGACTTGTTTGTGCTTAGATAGATTACACACTCTTCAGTGTATGGGGAACCACAATTTGAATACAATGAATATGGCATGCCTAACAATTGATGCATAAATTACCCTTTGTATGAATCAAGACACCCACGCTGAATGAGGTACCCTTTCTCTTGAAATTCAGTGATTTTTAGACCCTTTCAAATTACTTACATGAGGGATGCAGATTGTCTGTCGTATACTAAAAAAGCCTCTGAAGGCATCAAAAAGGTGATCCGAAATTGGCTATGGCGTCAACTGCTCCAGGCTTTATTTTATCAAACAATTAGGGTTAGAGTTAGGTTTACATTTGGGTTTTAGCTTAGCTGTAGGGTTAGGAATTTTAAGTTCATGGTTAAGAAGAATTCAATTGTTGAGAAATTGTCCTGTGGGGCATGTGTCATGCAGACATCTAGTTGTGTTTGTAGCCTCTATATTTGTCTTCTTAGGCCAGCATCTTATCTACAGTCAAACCTGTCTATAGTGACCGCCCAAGGGAAACATAAAAAGTGGCCTTTGAAGACAGGTGGTCTTTGTAGACAGGTTCCTTTAGTACATGATTCAATGAGAAACCTTTTTCAAGGGAGACAACAAATGTGTCCTTTGTAGACAGGTGGCCACTAAAGCAGGTTTGACTATATTAAAAATAATGTAAGAAGGTCCAGAAAAGAGTATAAGATTGGTTGATTGAGATCGACAACATGCAAACGTCTCGTGTCTTTCTCGTACCACTTCACAGGTGGCTTGGTGTTCATGTACGTCCAGTGTAAGGTCTACGTCCAGCTGTGGAGGCGGCTGAAGGCATACAACAGGGTCATCTATGTCCAGAACTGCCCTCCGGAGGTCAGGATGAAGGTCAAGGAACAGAACCAGTTGGGAGAAGCACCCAAGCCTCAAATGGAGATCATCAACTGACCAAGAGGACAACTCCTGGATGTTCCCCAATTAATCGTCGGTAATTTTCCTACATTGTATGCAGGAATGAACCGGAATTCATGGGTAATTCAAATTTTAGTTTAAGAAGAACTGTTTTATCATTCTATAGATCATCAACTGACTCTAGCAGCCTTTTCACACACAGCTAAAATTCATCGTATCTAGTGATGATTAGAATCATCGTAAAATTTTAAACATGATTATAGACACAATTTCCCAGTGTGAACATCGTTTATACGATGTTGGGATAGATACGAAGTTGCGATCCATACGCCCCTAAAAGCAGGCTGCAGATACGAAGTTCGTATCTAGAGAGCTTGACATTTTGTGTGTGAAAGGAAATTCTTGTTTAAACGTGTTTAAACTGGATGGAGCGTGCGCTTTGATTGACATGACATGACCTTCAATGCGCAATGGCACTACTGCGCATTTTACGAGCAGTAGTTAATCACGAAACAATTAACGATCGCACCGAAATTTCTGTGTGTGAAAGGCTCGTGATTAGTTTAAACACGTTCGAAACACGTTTATACTAGTCATGTTTATAGAATTTTAGCTGTGTGTGAAAAGGCTGTAGGACAACTTCTTTGAACATTCCCTAGTAATGGTCAGTAATTTTCTTGCATTTTATTCCTAAGTAATTCAAGATTTAGTTTGAGAAGAACTGTTTTATAAATGTTGATCATGAACTTACAGGGTGATGATTTCTGTGGACGTTCTCCAATTATCACCAGTAATTTTCTTGCATTTTGTGCAAACAAAAGGGGCCTGAATTTCCTAAGTAATTGAAGTCTAAGTTTGAGAGGAACTGTTTTTATAAATATAGATCATGAACTTAATGGAGGACAATTCCTCGGACTTTCCCAATAACTGCCATTCCTGCTTTTTCTCCATACAGAAATTGGAGTGACTAGCTACTTTTAATCTTAAGTATTTCTAAATTCAAGAGGTCCTGTTTTACAGGTGAACTGACTGGAGAATGATATTTATTTTTGCATATTATGAAACCCAAAATGAGGTTAAACTCTTAGGTAATCTTGACTACATGCAAGTACGAGATGAGCTGTTTTATAGATGGAGATTGGCAACTGACCAGGAACGACAACTCCTAATGTCAATGTATCTTCAGACTATGCAAACAAAAATGAGCTAGGTACACTTGAGTACTCGCTATTTGTAGAGAAGCTGATGGAGATGGGAAAACAGCTTCTGAAGGCATTCCCCAATAAATGTATATTGGTTCTCCTGCATTTTATAATGCAAATATGAATGAGAATCACTTCAAGTTATAACTCTTGAGTAAGTTTAAGTAGGTTTTGCCTACAAAACATGGTAAACGTCACTCTAAATAGTTGTTCGTATAGTAAATGATCATCCTCTTCTAAGAGGTTGTTTGAAACAGCAAAGAATGCACACAAAATCACTTAACTTTGTAGAAAATGTGTACATTGTAAAGCACGAACACGAATAGCACATATTATTTCTTTCTTCATTTTGTTTGTTTGACATACCTAATGTAGTGGTGGTTATTTTACCTGACTGCTAAGAAAGCATAAATGCTTGTTAGTAAGCAACCAGAAGACCGACGGCTTAAGGTCCTCTCCGAGAGACCTGGTAATGAGGATTAATGCCTTACAAAAGGGCACTAGCACATCGCCTTGGTTTCGAACCCGGGTCACCGGATTACGAGACCACTGCTCTACCGACTGAGCTATCGCGCCTCCTCCTACAATTTTATTAATTATGAAGACTCTTTATTAGTTTCATTCATAATGAATGTAAATTCATTCATATTGAAGCCTACCATCAGTGTGCCATAGATGCTAGTATAGCCTTTCATGATCATGCTCTGGTGATTAATTATTATTATCTCATCATCATAAATTTAGACGCATGGCTTTTTTCATGTGTTAAATATACTTATCAAACAGGTTCTAGACTGTAGGCAATCTAATTGGTCAAATGACACCTTGTGACCATGCATCATATTTTCCAACCACGCCTACTGTGCAAAAACAGTTCCCTTCAAACAGTGTTTACTCACTTCTAATTATTTGTATGATGTGACATTATGAACAGTTGCAATGCAGTTGAACAAATGACAACCTTGATTAAGTTTTTTAGTACTGAAAATAGGTAGGCTTGAAGCCACAAAATAGACATATATTTATTAAGGAATTTAAATTCATACATGATTGTTCAGAATATCTGAAAATCATCATCAAGCATTTATCAGTGATTTGATGATTTGATACAATTAATAACTTAATTATTCATACCCTTACCAAGTTATGTTATTTTTTAAGAAAGCAAAAAGTTGATTTGCAACTATTTATGTTTCTTGAAAATGTGACATATTAAAGCTTACATTCAAAAGTATTCAACAAAGGCCCTGATTCAACCTTGAGTTACGAAAAACATCAAATTTACTAAGACTATAAATAATTCAGTCGTTAAATGTATTATAAGAATCATGAGGCTGGCCTCTTAATACATGTATGTTTACTTTATTTTGTTTTGGTTTGATTTCCAATATTATCGCTGTGTGTGTGCTCTTGCCCAATACATGTAAATAGAGTGTACATGTAAATGCTCATTACATCCTGTGACGGATTATTATACATATAGCTGAATGTTTTGATTTGTTTCATTTTATTTATTTCATCATATTATTCTTATTTCATCATATTTGCATCTTACCATCTTGGCATTGGTTTGGAAAAATAGTAGACCTGTATGGCATTGCCAATTGGGGATTTTTTTTCTTCTAGAGATAATCCTAAAACCAATGGTATTGAGTTGAAATGCTATTGGTTAAATTAATGAACATTTCATATTATTCTTGGTATTGCAATACTTATTGAACCCTAATGTTTCCTTTCTTAAAAACTGTTTACCAGTTCATACTCCTCTCTAGAAAATGCTCTTAGATACATCAAGAGGTCAAATGTCAAAGTTCAACATAAACAAACGTATATTTACGATTGCTATGTTTGCATACATATTGGCATTTCTTTTGTTGAATTTAGTCATTTTCATTCACATCGGTTCATTTTAGAAACATTTTGAAAACTATATATAAGGAGTGGAAAATAAGAAAAATATTTGCCAAATTGAGGAGGAAACATTAACGGCAATTCATTTTGATCTTCAGAAAATCCTGATTTTCTATGGGTCAATCAACTAAAGTATTCATTCACAATTTTCACATATTTGTATACGACTTTTACACATTCCTTTTTTGTATAGATTGATTAAGCAGCTTGAAATTCATTAAAAGCGAAGTTCACCCTGTTTGCTATCAAGTTAGCTTTAATAGAAGCAGAAAAATGAGAGAACAGATCAATGAAATTTTGAGCAAAATCCAACGAAAATAAGAAACTTATAATTTATTTTAAATTGCAATCAATCAAACACAAATTGGCAACTCTGTGACGATCCTGCGAGGTTCCCTCTCTATTGCTGTGTACTATTAATACAGAAATCAGAAAATGTTCAATCATACATGCACCCTAAAAATAATTATTGCAAATATTTTTCTATACAATCCCTGTATGAAACAAATATTTGTTGTCACAAGTATTGAACTAAGGAGATGAACAATTTGTGACATTTCTGTGTAGAGCAAATTTAAGGAGACCTCCTCGCAAGATACATTTACAGTGTTGCCATAAATTCATAGCTTTCCTACTTTGAATCAGATAATGCCTAAACTTTAACTTATTTCCTTCTCTTGTTTTTTTCTGCGTTTATTGATACCAGCTAATTATTAGGGTGGACTTCCTCTTTAAAGCCCCACTGCACTACCGGTACTAGTACTTGCGCCCTCTATGAGGCAAACAATGCCTAAGCGGTGACCATTGGTCCCCTATGATCCCTTTTTTCTTATGTTAATTGAAAGCTGATTTGACGAGATAACCACCTGTCAGTGACCATGCAGGGAGGTCTAATCCCTTCTGGCCAAACTAGTGCAGAGGGGCTTTAAGCCATTGGCTTTGGAAACAAGGGGAAATCCTGCAATGAACATATGATAATTAGAGAATTCAGTAGTCCTTGGGTCAAGACTAATTTCCCTCCCATTTTTATTTGATTCTTGCCAGGGAATAAATAAATGCAGATAATTTATTTCGAGACATTAGAATAATTTATGAAAGTACTTTTTGAAATAGCATTATTGTGCGGGATTAATGGTTGGATGATGTAGCAATTCTAAATTCATCCCTCCTCAATTCATCAGTTATGAATTATTAGTGATCTATGACCATGGTAGTTATGGTTACAAATTTAAAATACACTGATGAAATGATAATTCTTTATCATGAATTTTGTATGAATCAGATGTTTAACATTATGAGATATTATTTATAGGCCAGCTCTCACTAATTGCTTGCTGTGTGTGTGTTTTATTTATATTGTGTGTGTGTGTTCCTTCTATTTATCATGCATGCGTGCATGTTGGAGTGTTTGTTTTAAATTATCTCTTTGTACTTTCACAAGCCAGTAAGGTCATTAGTGTAAGCTAGTTTCAGACTGAGTTGTATGCCTTACTATAATATTACATGTATGTTAATGTGGGCTGTTACGTTCACATTTATTTCGAATTTGTTTATCCCGCCCAGTCTTCAATACTTTTCAGATCCTTTTCCCCAAAGTCCAAGTAACTATTTGTTTTAATCTGCAAAAAGTCTACACATTCATATTTTGACAGTGTCATAAAGTGATATAGTTTTCTTTATAGATACTTTTTTGTTGCTAAAAGCCATCAGCAGTGCTTGAATCATCAACATAAAATGTACATCCCTTACAAAAATAATGTGTAAGTGATTCTCCCCCCCCCCCCCTCAATCTCTAAATCCAATCATGAGATGCACCTATATAAATTTAATAAATGCAAATGATACTTTTGAAAGCTGTGTAAGGAAATGCCATCCTCATCTCAATTTTGCATAGATGGGTCATTAAGTCAAAGACCAAAGGTCATTTTACCTATAAATTAAGCTTTCATTAGTTAAGCATTGGATACAGTGAGTATCAGTATTGATAAAATAATTATTAAAAAAGAACATTCACATGCATCATGTCCCGGTATATCATTTTAATTCAAGTATGATTTTTTTTTTTTAATGAAAATTGCAGGAAGTTGGTATTTGTAAAAACTAATAAGTATGTCCAAGTTTTTGAAATTCTTAGACAATCTTGGATCAACCATTTTGGCGTTTAACTGATTTATTTGTTGCAAATTTATTTGTCCACCTTTTCCATTCCACCTCTAGACACATTGCCCCACTGTACTTATTATGTTCACTTGCCACTGTTATCGTTTCAGATTAATGAATCGTTCTTTTCTTTGTGTTTCCTTGATTTATTGTGCCGATTCTTGCTGTAAAACAAACAATTGAGGGTGAAAACCTTCAATGTAATGTAACCAATTGAAAGAATTGAGAGAACAAACGTGTAATGAGGCTCGTGTTCAATGTTGTCTGCAAGATTATAAGTAAAACGATCAATGATATTCAATACATTTGAAGGAAACTAGATTATTGCTCCCTTTAAAGCATATTTTGGGGATATTCATTCCAAGTTGACATATTATAGCATGCCATAGAATATTGCCACAAACATGACTACCGGTACCTATCACAATTTATATTAAATTGCAGTGACATATTCTGGCTTAATACATTGTACAAATACATGCATAATATGTGATGCAAGTATTAAAGTCCTCTACAAAAATTACATTCCAAATTGTGCATTAGTCCATCCTCCTTATTGTGTTGAAACAATATGCATCAGTGGATAAATTGTTAAATGTTGTAAAAATGTAATCATGGTCACTCATTTCTTGACAATTTAATATAATATGTTCACCCTGTCAATTTCATTTGTATGTATTATATAAGAGTTAAGTTGTAACAGAGTGATGGGAAGAGGAATTAGGTTCATTTTTTATTCTTATTTCTTTGAGTGACATGTTTACAGATAATTTGTTACCTTGTCAATTTATTTTTGCAATATTTAGTAAGCAGCCTTGACAAAGAGACAAATTTCACATAATTCATACCAATCAGGCGTTATCAGATTGACTTTTACACAATTCAGTTACTTTCTTTTAATAATAAGACTTCAAACTAATATTATGAATCCATAATGTTTATAGATGATTTGTAAACTTGTCAATTTATTTTTGCTATATTTAGGAAGCAGTCTGACAAAGAGACAAATTTCACATAATTTATACCAATCAAGCATTATCAGATTGACTTTTACACAATTCAGTAACTTTGTTTTAATAATAACATATCAAACTAATATTATGAATCCATAATGTTCATAGATAATTTGTTACCTTGTCAATATATTTTTGCAATATTTAGGAAGCAGCTTTGAAAAAGAGACAAATCTCACATATTTTATACCAATCAAGCATGATCAGATTGACTTTTACAGAATTCAGCTACTTTCTATTAATAATAACACTTCAAAATAATATTATGAATCCATAATGTTTACAGATAATTTGTTACCTTGTTAATATGTTTTGCAATATTTAGAAAGCAGTCTTGTCGAAAAAACAAATTTCACATAATTTATACCGATCAAACATCAAATTGACTTTTACAGAATTTCTTTCTTTAAATAACAGCCCTTCAATCTATATTATGAATCCACTGTACACCTTTGATGTAATATGTGCATTTTTTTTCTCAAGCAGTTGACTTGATTCATAATAGCATGAATTTATTGAAGGCTTGAATTCAATTCACTCGAGCAGTTAACAAATGATGTGATTTTGATGTGGCTAATTCTGAGCTATGCCAGATTAATTGAACTGCTGCTGTGCTGTATAGAATACAAAAGAAGAATGTAATTTTTCTCTCCTAAAAGCCAGAAGAGCATTAAAGGAAACCTAACCCAAAAGAATAAGTGTATTTATTCTGAACAACGAGATGTATTCCTTCCCTTTGATGTACAATATTGACAAAAATGTACAAGAGATATAAATGAAGATATTCTTGGCATGATGTGTCGCCCTTTAGCATGACATGGGCGTAGCCATTTACTATTTAAGATGAAAATGTGACGTACCAGGTGAAGTTGTACATGTATCATGCTACAAGCTTTAGTTGGGAATACTGTTTAAATCAATAACAAAACCTTTACTTTTCAATGAGGAAAATTCATAGCTGAGAAGATAGAAATTATATTTGGTGAGAAATTTACAGGGGAATAATTGAAACTAAATCATTTCATAATACTAAAATATAGCAGTTGACAAATCTATTTCATTTATGAGAAACCTTCACTCCAAAGAGCACCAAATTATTTATGCAATTTGCATTCTGGCAATTGTAGTACAAAGGATAATAGCAAGTGAATGAAATGCTTCATCACCACGCAAACGTGAATACATTTACTTGATAAACAACTTCACATAGTATGTCATGTTATCAAGAACAAGGCGTGGTCAATGTCGTACTGAGAAACTACTTTATTCTTGCTTTATGCCTCTCTCATACACTTTGGTAGGGAATCTTGTAGATTATTGGGCAAGAAAATAATAAATCTCTTGGAATACTTCATCCAAATTATGTGACTGGCAATCAGTCTGCCACAAAACTGTGATTAGGAAATCTAAATTGCAACTCATTACCAAATATTATTTTGATTTTTGTTTTCTTCTTAAGACAGCTAGAGGAGATTAAAAGGGGTTTGTTTCATTAAACAAACTAACTTCTTACAAGAAGTAAGTGTGGTGTGTACTTTGATTGTAAATGTATATACTTTTTGCTGTATATCATGATTTATGTGATTTTGTATAGAGAGCTGTAATATATTGATGAGATAAAATTGATTGTATGATATTGTACAGGTCAATTATATGGAAGATTATTTGAATTTTGAATGAAAATGTACATGGCTATGTGGCCCTTTGTTATTTGTAGTGAAATACAACATCGGCTGAAAAAGAAAATATATCCGGGACTGTCTCTTTTCTATTGAGTACCACCATCTTTATTTATCCTCATTTATTTTATTTCCATAAATAAATAAGGAACTTTGCAAATGTTCTTGAATGATGAATGACAGAAAGACTTATATTTAGAGTGGTATGAATCAATGCCAGACGGTCGCCTACACCTATATCCTAGATATAAAAAAAAGAAAGAACTTTTCTGGATATGGGAAACATATTTCACATGTCCTCGAGTGATAGCAGCCTTGAAATTTCCATCATAACGATGGAGAAAAGGTGTCTTAAGTATTTTTAGTTCATAATATTTGTCTGTGTGCAGCCAGAAGGGTGTTGACTCACAAGGATCACTCTTTTGACTCGATTGAAGAAGTTCCTTAAATACCAAACATTATGGGCACATTATGAATGGCAAATTCCATAATGGTTCTTGACTTTTTTAAATATTCAGAACTTCCTGTTCTCTCATTTTCCTTGAACTTTCACTGATCAGTTGTTTATTTCCTGCTTTTTCACTTAACTAGCACTCGAGCTGCACATTTTTATGAGAGATGAACTTTTAAAGTTCTGTTTTTATTACTGTAATGTTTCATGCATGATCACGTATCATAGCACCCACTCGAGCGGTTGCATCAACGGTTACCTTGGCTTCAAAAGCAATATAATACATAATATATATTATATGAGTTACAAAGCTGGTTACACCTAGGATATGAACTTGCCCTAGTTGTTAGAAAACATACAACATTTGCCTCAGATTCGGAAACAAAATCCTGGATTTAGCTCTTGCTACAATGATAATTATAAACCTTTAGGTCAGTCAGGAACCCCATGACATTTACAAGCCAATAGCCTGTCTGATTATCAAGATATTTATGATTGGAAATTGAAATTAAATTTTCCTTTTTCCTAACGGTTTTTATAATACTACGTTTATTGGGGATAATGAGATTGGTAAAACCAGCCACTCAAAGATTTTAAACTTTTTTGAGGCACTTCATGATCATTTTGAAGAGCAATTTGTGTAAATCTTCAATTGATATTACACCATATAACAGACACGGATAACACGTAGGGCCATGCATCTCAGAATTAACATTGTTAAAAACCATGGTAAACATGGTACTTTTTTATAAGGGTATAAAGCTTGGAAAATTTTCAAAGGTTCATCGCAGATCAATCATCATCGCCATCATTGACATGGAAGGCCCTATAAACTACTTAGAACCAAAATATAATGCATGATCAGATCAAGGATTTTTTTAATAAGGGGGCACAAATTTTAGCAAAGGAAGGACCACACCTTTAAAGTTGAGGACTTGAGATAATTACTGGACTTGGGTTTAAAAGGGGCAAGGGAAACAGACATGAAGTGCCCCCTCCCTCCCCCTAAATTTACCAGTGTTAGATTCACTTCTATCTTGACCTCCTCGCTTTGATGTTTCATAAGCCTAGCCTACATTCTAATCTGTATGGGTGAATGATTGCTTTCATATTATACAACCCATGACACTGCAGAAAATTTGCAGAAATGATATAACTGTTAAAATTGTGAACTCCTGTATGAAATCACCATCAACATTAATATTTTAGCATTGCCAAGAGAGGGCGGCGATGGATCAAATCCAATGGATTCATCAACTCGACTGCTCCAACACAACCTGCAGGTTTATCACCCTTGACCCTCTATGATAAATGTTATAAGCCAGCAGTGTACTGAAAAGTAACTACAGTCAAACCTGTCTATAGCGACTGCCCCCAGGGAAACACAATAAGTGGTCTTTGTAGACTAGTAGTCTTTGTGGACAGGTTCCTTTAGTAGGTTTCAATGAGAACACTTTACAAGGGAAACATAAAAACGTGGTTGTTGTAGACATGTGGTCTTTGTAGACAAGTGGAGAAAACTGTCAATGTGTGAGGTTTAAATAATTAATTGAATGGCAAAAGTCCACAGGAGAGGATAAAGTTTGCCCACTAGATTAGTTAGGTTCGTAGATCAGCTGACCTATACCGGGCCCCCCTCCCCATTTCTATCTTCTCTCTATCTCTCCCCCCCCCCCCCCATCTCTCTCTTTCTCTCTCCCTTTCTCTCTCCCTCTATCTCTCTTTCTCTCTCCCTTTCTCTCTCCCTCTCCCCCTCTCCCCCATCTATATATCCTTCTTACTTTCTCCTCCATATATTATCCGAAATAAAGAGATGAGTATGAATTTACAAATAGTACCAAAAAATAGAAGAAAAAAAAAGAAATAAAGTGAAAGGCGTAAATATTCTAAAAAAGAATGAAACGCCGATATACCAAACAACAACAACTCCTGCCACCCACACACTCTTCCTCCCTCCCTCCCTCCTTCGATCCCTCGCTCCCTCATCGTGCATTTTTTTTTGAGGGGGGCGGAAAAACAAACTTTTCAGGAACAATAATTCAGTAGTATATACCCATCGCCCGACCCATCGTCAAGTTACGGGTGGGCGTGGCAGAAGTGGGCGTGGCAGGGGCTTGTCGGTACTTACCCGACATGAACCGCGCGCTTCCTTTTTTTTCTTGCAGAGGAAAACAAGATGACAAACAAATGTGAAAACAACCATGAAACTGTTCAAAAACTGCAACTGTCCTCTCTTTTGAAAGCATTAGGAGGACTTGTCATTCGTCTTAATCATATTCAAATCATACATTTTTATATTTTTTCCTTTATGATTTGTTACCTCGAACATACCCAACGTGTCAACGTGTACTTCCGTAGTTTCCGTAAACAAAGTATCGACAGGCTTTGTCCTGATCCTGGAGGCTATTACCTCATTTCCGCCAATGAGCAGTTATTCTCTCCTGAACTGCTCAGCTCCATTCTTTGCTTTGGAACTAAGGTTTGAACGTGGATGATTTCAGCCAACAATCCATTTCTAATCATTCGAATCCAACCGTGCCGAGTAGGCGTCAGTTTGTTCTAGTACACGACAGACATTCGACAACGATCTACCCCGCACCTCTCCCGTGTCTTCACCTGACGCAGCTGTAGTGTAGAGAGTTCCGCGAGTTCCTGGCAGTTCAAAACAAAGCGAGTCTCTATTTGAGGTTCCAAAAGGACCTATTCACTGGAAATAATAATGGATTCCGCTGATACACCAGTTAGACAAAGAAAGAAAGTCACAGCCGACAAGGCTCGTGGTGATTTTGACCAAATCGAACAGACTGCAAAAAATAGGATTCAACAGGAAGAGGATGACCAAGTCCAAGATGATGATGGTCATGATGGTGTAGACTGGAAATGTGCGATAGTAATTTTGTTCCTCGTGTTTGCTGTTGTGTTTTTAGGCAGCGTGATCCTGGGATCTAGATTTTCCCTTCCAATTTCTCTATTTAGCATAGTTAACAATAGAATGTCAGGACAAACAGAACAAAAATTAAATCCCACAAAGGCTACATTTCATGACGCGGAACAAAAAGCAAGTGATTCATTTCATCAAAAAGATTATGATGGTTATGTGCATGAAACTGATGATGGGTTTTCTGCAGATGAAATCCTGATGCAATCTGAAGATCGATTTGAGAGAAATGGAGAGATGAAGGAAAAGCCTTTGAAGCCTGTGTTGGACAAACCAACAATCCTCTGGTGGACTGATGCACTGTTTCCTCATTCTCATCGAGGTCACATCTCGAACATCACTTGCGGAGAGCATACTTGTTTGACAACCAGCGACAAACGGGTGTTGTCGGACCCACTAACAAGAGGCATATTATTCTACGGAACAGATTTCAGAGCATATGAGGCACCGCTACCAAGAAAACCATGGCACGAGTGGGCGCTGCTTCATGAAGAATCACCCATGAATAATTATGCCTTGGTCCATGGCATGAGGCTCTTCAATCATACAGCTACTTTCAAAAGAGAATCAGACTATCCGATCACGACACACTCTCTTACAAATCTGGATTATTTAACCGAGAGGGAACCTGTTCCAATTGAGGAGAAGAACAGATTACGAAAGAAGAACTTTGCGCCGATACTCTACGTCCAGTCTCACTGTGATGTAGCTGGAGACAGAGATAGATTCGTCAAGGAGCTTATGAAGCATATCAGAGTTGATTCCTATGGTCAATGCTTGAACAACAAGAAGATTCCAGAACATCTGAGCAATCCTGTTGATTCGATGGAATCAGAACAGTTCTATGACTTTATCTCAAAGTACAAATTCCACCTTGCTTTTGAAAATGCCATCTGCGATGACTACATCACTGAGAAGTTCTTTCGCCCGCTTCATGTCGGGTCCGTACCAATCTACCGAGGGTCCCCCTCTGCCCAGGATTGGGCTCCGAGCAAGAGATCATTCATCGACTTTAACCAGTTTGAATCCCCAAGGCAGCTAGCCTATTTCATCAAACTCCTAGATGAAAATGATGATATTTATTTGGAATATTTGTCGTTTAAGGAAACAGGCATCACCAACAAAGCCCTGGTAGATCACATGAATAATCGTGACTTTGCCATAAACCAGTGGAACCTGCACAGCTTCATCTCTGGTTTTGAGTGCCACGTCTGCAAAAAGATTTCTGAGCGGTACAAAGCTGAGCTGGACCCTAGTCATCCTGCCCCAGAGAAGAAGATAGGAGATAGTTCTCATATGGGATGTCCACCCCCTGCACCCTCAGTTGGAAACATAGAAGATATACCTGCAACCGAAGGGTGAGGATGGGATATATGTACAAACAATACATTCTGTAATCTGTAGGTAGATCCAGAGGGTCAAAAAACAGCAACTCTTGTCTTTTGCTCCTAACACAAAATACCATAAAATTGTATCATTCAGAACAACAACAAAAAGTGTTTTTTTTTTTCTTTTTACCCCTCTTTTATATTTCTTAAAACTTTTAATGATGTGTTTTGCTTTTAAATAAATGTATCGGAATTGACCAGGGCAGTACAAAAGTATCCATACCTGTTTATGAATAGGAGGCAATTATAGTCCATTCCAAAACCTTGCCAAGTATATTGCAGATTCCCTGTGATTGACTGCTTCTGTTTGTATGACACAGCCATTTTCTAGTTAAATTCGGTTTTCTGTTGAAAGTTATTATAGACTCTGTCTATAACTCTAAGAAAGAAAGAAAAAAGAACCTGTGCTTTCAGACTAAATTACCGGTACATATCTTTTTATAATAGGTTTCATGTACCGGTACATACCAAATCCGGCAATCATACAAGATTCTTCCTTTTCAAACTGACATCTTTGTTACCTGTGATGATTATTTTGAGGGGTCAGTGACACAAAGACGTAACTCCATTTTGGCCATTTTGAGAAAAAGTGGTTTAAAGATACCGGTAGAGGTCAACTTGGGCCTTAAGGAGTTAAGTCTGTTTCACTAGCCATTGACTTCGATGGGGTGTTGGGTGGAGTTAAGTCTTTGTGTTTCCTGGAAACTGGAAAGCCCCACATTTTTCTGAACATTTTGATATCAAATACTTATTTTGGCGAAATATGGAGTTACGTTTTTGTGTCACTGAACCCTCGATTTAATGCTTTTTTGCCTTTTGTGATATTTTGCAGGATTCACAACTGGATTCAGGACTACTGGGGAATGAGGGACCAGGTGGTTGCTCTGGAGGAAATGATCAAGGATGGTGCAAAGGATTCTTCCAAACTCTTTGAGGTCATGGAGGATATTTATAATGAAAACCATCGGCCTTGAAGCACATCTGGATAACACAACATATTGGCAGCTCCAGGATAAATTTTGCATATTTGTCAAAGTCAAATTGTCCTACAAATACAGAAAGTATCCACCCTACAACAATACTTTTTAGATGATAATCATTAACCATTGTTTGAATGCTGGTGCAATAAAGTGCTCATCCGCATCTACCTGTAGGCCATCTATTAGGCACATTCAAATGTGCAACGTGAAGTGTGGGATGATGTTTTTGAATAACATGCTGGCAGTTTTATGATCGCAAGTGCAGGTGGTGTCTTAATTCTTACCACTAAATTGCGTTATTTTTCTATATTGCACAGACCCCATTCATGTACCGGTATGTAAGGATAAGAAATTAAGCAATTGCTTTGTTTCATCTCTAGTTAGTAAAATAACAGGAGGTTAATATTGTTGTTATGACATGTGTAATTCTTGCAGGTAATAGCAAATGATGGCTTTATATTTTGCACCAATTTTTGTTGTTGTTGATAGGTACAAGGTACATGTACATGCATTTCACAAAGCATCATTTTCTGCCAAACTTTCACAAAATTTTGTTTAAATGATGTTAGGAATACCCTTTTCATTCTTGCTGTGCCAGTGTCTTGTGAAAACGGACTCGGTGTTTCCAATCACACATTGCCCCAGCAAAAAATGTGTATTTTGGCAAATTTATAAGTTCTGTCCAGAGATTAAATCACACATTCTAAAGATCCAAGTGTTTCATGCCGTGCATTCGGAGGAGATAACATATGGTATTACATCTGCCATTTCAACAGTATTGAACCCTTTATTTTCTTTGTTTATTGGGTACTCAAGGATAACATAAAAGCCAACTGGCTGTTTACAATCATGTACAGGAATGTGAAATGACAAAACCATCCTGTGGTCCACTACAACTCAAATATATATATTTTTTAAATGGAGGCTTAACTTGTCTTCAGTATTGAACTATTGATGAAAATTATGGAAGTTAGACAGAATAACTTTTGTACTTGGTGCTATATAGAATTGCAGGCTGAATGAAACTGCTAATATACTTGCCAAAATGTTTTTTTAAGAATATGTAGTGCCTTAAATTTAAAGAAATATGGTCAAGGGATAGGCCTATATTTCTTTTCAATATTCTTTCACTGATATCAGTCTTTGTTGTTCCTATATCAATTTGTTTACAGGCTGATTAGAGCAGTTCTTTTTGTAATTGCTAAATGAAATAACTGAAAGTATTCTATTTAATTGTTGTAAAGCATTTTACATTTACTCAAATGCAAAGTTTGATTTGGACACCCATATACTGGGTGATCGACTGATAAACAATTCATAATTACTTTAACTCATGCCCTGAGCAGAACTCAAAATTGTCTTTAATTTGAAAACTTTATCTAGGTCACTATAATCAAATCATGTATTGGTAACAATATTATCTCGTCCGTAGTGTCTTCCAAAGTTTTATGAGTGCAATCCATGGGTTATTGAGAAACACAATAGTTCAATGCATATATGTTTTTTTCTTCAATGTAAGTGAAAGAACGTATATAAAATCAGGAGTAAAGTAAGTTGTTTGTGATGTGATATTTTGAATTAATAACATAGTGGTTTGACTAATGCAGTTGTTATTATCATTTAATTTTTATATCGTGCATTATTGATTTTTTTTTTTATAGTAATAGTAAATGAAAAATTATACTCTTGTGATTAATACATGTATATGCAATCATGACTTTGGAAACAGATTCAACTTTCATCTTCCAGCTAAAGAATATTGAAGAAGAAATACAAATTATTTTCTGGGCAACAAAATGTGTTCCTTTGTCATTATATCGTTATGGAACCACAGAGTATTTTCTTGAATGTGCCATGAATTTTATACATATCATCAATGCAAGAATGAATCAAATTTCTGTGGTGAAAGTTGATTGGGTATGAGTATTTTCAAGAGAAGAGACATGGCTTTGAAGGAAAGGCAAAGATGGAGAGGGAGAATGGGTGGAGAGAGAACGAGAGAGAGAGAAGAAGAAGGAGAGAGATAGAAGGAGAGAGAAAGAGAGAGAAGAAGGAGAGAGAGAGAGGGAGAATGGGTGGAGAGAGAAAGAGAGAGAGAGAAGAAGAAGGAGAGAGAGAGAGAGAAGAAGGAGAGAGAAAGAGAGAGAGAAGAAGGAGAGAGAGAGAGAGGGAGAAAGAGAGAGAGAAAGAGTGCTACACCCTTGCCTTTCCACAACTATTTCAGGCAGTGCAAAAGCATCATGAAAATTATGATCTTCCAAATGAATTATACATTCTTCATCTTTAAAATATTTGGTGCCCAGCTTGACTTGATACATGTAACCATTGATACATTAACGTATATCATCCATTTCAACTAAGAGGCCGGGGCAGCCTTTTTTTTTGGGGGGGGGGGATTGATGTATGATAATTGTGCATGAACAGGCTCGTTCATTGCTGTATGTTAGTGTAGGGGCTCATTATTGGCATGAAAATATGTGTGGTTGTAAGTCCATGGTTGTATGAAGTGGAGGCCGAGGGTAACGTCTGCACCAATATACTGAATCATGCAAGTTTTTGCTTTTTTATTTTTTTACTTCCTAAAGGACACCATAGATCTAGATGTTTTTTTGTTTTTGCTCCGATCAGCTGGTATATTTTGATTCCCCGATTCAGGCATTAATTGTTTATTATCTGAGTGGCTGACCAATTAATGAATTACAAGGAGATGAGTGCTAACAAATGGAGCTGGAAGATGGAGTCCCTGAATTGTAGAAGATATTTGAACCGTATCTCTTACTCCATATTGCCTGTAACCGGTGCGATTAGCCACACCGCTTTTGCAGTGCACATTTTGGATCGTTCACTCTTGGGAGGGTAAGTCATGGCATGGGCGCAGTGCCCCGTGTCAGTGGCAGTGCAAATGCTATTCAATGGATTAAATGGTGATGTTGTGTAGTAGGCGTGGCCGTGGTCGGATACAAAAACAACAATGAACAGATTTTTTTTTTTTTTTTTTAATCAGAAAAAGTTTAGGTACATTGCTTGCGAGTTTTTCAATATTGTAACCATATTCTGTTTATTCCGCATACCGGTACATGTACTTCCTATAAACAATATGAGGTCCCTTTTTTATGATTTCCATATAGCTCTGTAAGCCATGTAATATTGATGCATTACTGTACAAACATTTTGTAATGTGCATTTAATTTTCATCTTTTTTTAGCTGTTTCCCGAAATGGCACCTGGCAGTTGCGAATGGACTGTTATTCAATGCTCATCTAGGCGTCGGACTCTACATCTACAGCAGGCCCTGTCTCCAAAAGGCTAGCATATCACATCGTGTTCTCTTCAGTCTCTACGGCAGTGCCATGTTCAATTTTGGATCTGTCCTTCTGTTCGGAACAGGCAAACAAGTTCTTTTGGAAGACCGATTAATAGGGAGCGTCTACGCCATTTTGGCCAGTCTCTGTTTTCTGTGTGTGGGGAAGTACTTCTTTGATTTCCTGGATAGACAAGCAGATAGTCGCGTTGATGTTGATGACATTGACAATGACAATGTCACTGAAGCTGTAGTAGTAGAAGAACTTAGTACTGCCTGACAACTGGATTTCACTGAAAATGAAAACTGAGGCAGTATTCCTTCTTTGGAATACTACTATACGAAATATGTACATTCAGCTCAGAAGAGCTGGGTTTCAAAAATGCATGGTTATGGAAGATGCCTTTTGGCCCTATGTCCTCTGACCTTTGCTCCAACAACAACTACTTCAAGCTTTTTTTTTGCGTCAATAAAATTAGTTCAGGACTTAAGGTTGGAGTTGTGATTCGGTTTCAGGCTAAGTAAGGGTAGGTGTAGGGATAGGGTAAGGGTCGGGTTTAGTGTTTGGTCTAGGGTTGAATTTAGTTATTAGTTAGGGTAGGACAAATGTACCGTATTCTTTATTTCTTTCAAGATGCAATACATAGTGTGATGTACATGTAAATAAGTGTTTTCTTTGCATGATTTTGGAGACTTGGTATCATGGTCATAACTGGCAGCGAGAGATTGGTTAGTCATGTGATGGAGCTCAAAATGGTTTGCTCCTTTAGAGGTTGTATCTGGGAGGAAACATTTGTAGCTCCATGAGTTGACCTACGACCCTGTACGCATACTGTGTATGTGTGAGTGACTGAGGAGTAGCACAAATATTTCTATCAATACGCTATGGCCAGCTACATTTGTAGGTATGGTGTATCAGGGAGCTGTATTATAACATTAATCTATATGTTTTAGGGGTGCTACCTTTTAGAAATAATAAATTAACATGCAATACATTTCACAAAATATCTCATATTTTCACTATAAAACAGTACTATATTTTAGAAGCACAGAACAATACAACTGCTGAATTAATGGGATTTCAAGCACTTACAGTCTTTGTTGACTAACATAAAGTGTCCAATTTGTTCTTACAAACAATATTAGTGGATGGGCTGAAAAGGAAGGTACTTGCTTGCATCTGAAATGAATTAGTATACTGGTGAGTATATTGCTATTAAACTCTTTGCAATGAACTTTATCAACTCTTTAGTTAATATATATATATGTGTATTTAATAATTTAAAAGTAAATACTTCTTTTTATGACAAATTCACCGTAATACGTGCTCATCTGAAATGTACCGGTACATGTATGCACAAAATAGTTATTACTTATTTGGTAGTTTATTTTTACAAGACTTTCTATTTATCCAATAAAGATGTCAGTTTTGAATACCCCAAAAGTTAGAGAAAAATAATAATTTTTGAATACTAATTATTATGTTTTACAATAATGTAAGGGTATATAGTTTGGGTGTCGATAGATAACATTTGTAAGGGATTTTTCCCTTTTCATTTTTAATATTTGTTTTAACTTGTCGTCTACTTAAACATAATTTGATTCTCAGATGTTTTGCTTAGATAAGAAGCATGTACTAGTGTACCGTAGTGGTGTTAATTGAAAATGCCATTTTGAAGTTTTATTTAATATAAAACTTCTAAATATATTCAATAATATTGGGGCTGCATGATAACCAACAACAACAAAAAATAGTTTAATTTCTTATTACACCAAATTTGAGTGATTTGTGTTTTTGTTGAATATTGGAACATTAGCAAAAGTAATCAAATTTTAGTGCTGATCAAAGCTTGCAAAATTTCACGATTTTGTCATAAACTCAATGCATTTTCTAACACAACGATATGGAACCTAGAGGTCTATGATACAGAATGACATAACTTGCCCTAGTTTTAAGCTATCGAGCCATTACAATGCCGACTGTACCCTTTGTTAGCAACATTGTTGGAATCATAATAATGAGATGGTATCTGCCTAACTCTTGGACATCAGTTAAGGCCCGGTCCCACTGCACTTACGGATGCAAAGAGGATGTAAAGCGTAAAAAAATCTTGCCGTCCGTTGGAAAACGCTATGCTTCCGTTGTGTACTCATTGCATACGTGTTTCATACGCTCTATCCATCGAGCATCCGTCCACTGTGATTTCATCCGCGCAAAAAGTTTTGAGCTGCACAAAACTTTTAGAACGGATGAACTTCCGCCGTATACGATGTAAATCCGCGACAAATACGAGCAACAAACGTTCTATGTCCGTTATCATCCGTTAAACGCCCGCTGTATCCTCTCTGCATCCTCTGGGCATCCTCGCAACTCATATCCGCTGCAGCTGAAAACGGAATGAGGGAGGAAAGATAAGGTACACGGAACGTCTATACATCGTTAGTAGTACGGAAATAGAAAGGATGTAAGCGTATGCATCTCGTATATAAAATATTCAAAGCTGTCATCCACTTCCATCCGCTTTCATCCGCTAGGCTTCCGATGAACATCCGTTTAACATCCCCGCTACATACTACCCACGTCCGTTATTTTCCGTTCTGTTTTCGCAAATTTTCGCAAATTTTGTCCATTTCTGGAGCGGATGAAAACGGATGGAGCCACCCGCGAAATTTTGCTCGTCCGCTGTGTCCTCTATGCATACGTGTTGTGTCCATCGGCCAGTGAGACCGGGCCATTAGGTGTATCAGTACTAAAATATTGTTTGTGTACCTGCATAACTTATCTTGCACTCATATATTTTATACTAACTTCTGCTACTTATTATAACTTCTTATGTGAAAGCATAACATGACTTTATATAGAACTTTTTTCATTGTCAACAACTCAAACATGATTTAAATTTTGAAAATTTAATCCATGTAACTGATCATGTATAGTTGTGTGCTTACTTCTATTATGCAAGCTTAGTTATGTGAGAATAGCATAACACAAGTTTATTTAGACTTTTTTGCGTTTTTAACAACTCTAACCTGATTACAATTTTGAAATTAAATACCTGAAACTGATCTTGTATAGATGTGTGCCTACTTCTGTTATGAATGATAAGTTATATGAGAATAGCATAACAAGAATATACAGTGTATATTTTTTTTTATTGTTTGAAGCTGGGTTGAAAAGAGAAAATATTCCTGCCTGTTTGGGTATTATACATTGGTCAGTTTGTGCAATTTGTGATTTATCATAAAGATTTGATCTATGATTCAATAAAATTAATATTTTAAACTTCTTTGTTATGTGCATTATTATTTGTGTAATTTAGCATGATCAAGCAGATTCATACGGGGGGAGGGGTGACTGATATTCCCTCAGATCTTCACTGTTTTATTGACGAGGCTTCAATTGCTAGCAACTTTTGAAAATACGATGTATTTTTTCCTGATGACAGTTCTTCCTCTTATTTGGAAATGGAAATCATTTCCTGTTTGGAATTTTGACAAACACTATTTTTTCATATACAGTCAAACCTTCTATAGTGACCACCTGTCTACAAAGACCACATTTGTTGTTTCCCATGAAAATGGTTTCTCATTGAAATGTGTAATAAAGGAACCTGTACATAAAGACCATCTGTCTATGAAGACCACTCTTCTTGTTTCCCTTGTGTGGTCTCTACAGACAGGTTTCACTGTATCATACTACCGAGTGCCGTCTTCATAAGAAGTGAGGCCATTGTTATAATTATCATTGTTAATTTTTACGGTCATATTCAAACTTTTGTTTCATCATTTCCCCCTATTTTGAAACATTATTAAAATGCTTACATTCAGTGAAAAAGAAATCGAATTAACATTGAACACTTTAAAAACAACTATGATAGTGTGTGTGGGGGGGGGGGGGGGTAAGTGAGAGAGGGAGAGGGGGAGAGACGGAGGGAGAGAAAGAGAGAGAGAGAGAGATTGTCTGAAAATGTTCCTTCCGTTGTTTTCCTTTAGTTGTTTGTTGTTGTTTTGTTTTTGCTTGTTCTTTCTTTTTATTGCTTTCGTTTATGTCATTGTCTTTAGCTTATATATTTGTTGTGGATGCTGATGTTGTTATTTTTACAATTTTGTTTGTCTTTTGTGGCTCAGTGCCAAGTTACAGTCACTAACCACCATCGGTCCTTACCGCCCGTTGCATGTAACATACATGTCGCCCTCTTGTGGTCTTAGATTTTGTATGATTCCCCTTTATACAAGAAAATTAGAATTTTTATATGAGAGTGTAGGCCTATATGGAAAAAAGGGATAGTTGTTTAGTTCCTTTCGTTTTAATTTCCTTCTTTCTTTCCTTTTTTCTCCTTCTGCAAGATAAAGATACACTAGCAATTATTGTTTGTATTGATACGAAGATATAGGCCTATACATCAACAATGGCATTACTTTATGGAAGGGAGGGTTGACAAAATTATTGAGAGAGAGAAATATCATCTACCCCCCTCCCACAACCTTGCACAAAAAAATAAATTGAATACCCCCCCCCCCCCCCCCCAATACTATCGTAGGTACATGCAGAACATAATGGTGCCTTAAGAATTAAAGTACAGTAGGCCTATTTGAGCTATATCACAAATAAACAATTACTATTTTCTGTAAGAGCATTGAAAATTTGAGGGATGGGGTTGAACGATCTGCCCCCCCCCCCCAACATCTTTAAAATGTGAACCTCATATCACATTTGCCCCCGGGCCGGGGGGGAGGGGGGGTATACTGGCCTTAAACGGTGCCGCACTATTTTAATGGGCCCTTTTTTGCTAAAAAATCCCTTTACTTGCATCATGACGGAGTATGATTTTGTGCTGCAAATCCCCAAAAGTAATTTGCCCCTACTTTACAGATTTTGGCCTTAAACATGGGTTACTATTTTCTTCAGGATAATATCTCGCACATAATCTCGCTAAAGTGAAAATTCCAAATACGAAATCCAGCAAAAGTACTTGAAATTATTTCGCTTTTTTATCCTGAAAGTCCTTGCCGATGGTCGCACAGATTTAATTTGAGCTCCGCTTCTGACTAATTATACAGCAAAAAACACACACATGGATCTTGCTGGTCGGTACCATTTTCTGCCAAAAGTCGCACACCCCCGTCCAAACCAAGTACCCCCCCCCCCCCCCCCCGGGAACTTTTATACTGATGGAAACAATGATGGAGGTAAATTTGAAGGTCAGTGCCGAATTAGGTTTAGGGCTAGGACAAGAGTTGACTGAGCGTTAGTTAACCAATGGATATCTGGCCACCAGTGAAGATATTCTATTCCTCTACATCCATATTGTAAACATTTTACCCAGCCCCATTCCACAACCTCGCCTACGAGGCATAGGCCTACTGACTCCCACCCCTACCCTTTTAGGCTATGCCTTTGCTCTCGAACGTTCAAGTTAAACTTTTTAAACACAGGCTTGGATAATGTATGCAATATTATAAACTTTTAAAAGTTCAGTTCACAATCATAATACTCGAAATAGACTGAATTACTAATGATCTGCTATTACAAAACAATATGAATTACACTCTTTTAGACATAAACTCCTTCTGTATGGAATTCTTTACCATCAGACATTACTTCTGTGAATAGTTTGAATTAATTTAAAAGAAAGCTTAATTTCCAGTGAGCTTTCACTGTAACAACACTCATATCGCCCCACATTGCAATTATAATTTTGCTCATGTTTTACTTTTTTTGTTGGTTCTTTTAATATTTTGTTGTTGTTTTTGCTGTTATTTTTTATTCATATATCATTTTTGTATGACTCTTTTACTAGTTTTACTGTTTTTGGTGGCTGCCCAGACAAACCAACTACGGGGCTTTTATACAGCAACCGAATTCCTATTTTTGTTTACTGTCACTGTTTTTACTATTAATGATTATGTATAAGTAGTATTTCTTTTATATTTACTGTATGTTGATGTTTACTGTTTTTTATCATGGAATTGAATTGAAGAAAGTTCAATCAGTTATTCAAAACCACACAACACATCATTATAATCTTTTACATAAAAGAGTAAGGCCTACATTAATCAACATTCTTGATTACATCATAAAATGAATGGTTTAAGGACCCCTTTAGAAGCTAAGCTTGTGAGCGGGGCCCTATATAGTCAACGAAATACATACATTATTACAAAGTATATAGGCACTCTTTTTGTCCTAGTTAATTTTAATCATATGAAATCATCGTAAACACCATGGCACCAATAATGCGTTCTTAAGCCGTTAAAGCGTTCAAGGCCTGCAGTTTACAACAATAGGCCAAATGAGTTTAATCACAGAGTTTATCAATAGGCCTATCCGCTGATATACCCCCTGCATTATGAGAGCCTCGATCTTCGTTGATTTTGGTCAATGGAAAGTGCAACGAGTTTTTGTTTGGCATGCTGTCACTAAATATAAATACTATACAAAAAAAGACCGTCAATGGGACCAGCCCGAAAGTCAGTTGATGCTGCATTTGCATGCCAAAGCGGTCAGAGAAAAGCAACACCATCGATCTATTCAGCAGAGGTACTGAAACGTGAAGTCGGATTCGTAACTGATGTTTGGCATAAACTTCCCCAAAATACTTATAAAATCATATATCCTGTAATGCTCACACATACAATGTTAGTTCAATTGATAACACAACTCATCATGATAAGAAATCGTAGATGTACACGTTTTTAATATCACATTAACTTGAAAGTTTGGTATAGCCGATACGATTCGCTTTTGATCCCCTTCCCTACCCTCATCCCAGAGCTATTGACGTTAGTTACCCGTAGCAACTGTACTGAACCCATGCAGTCTCTATACAGTGCAACCGCAGTGGCTCAGCACGGCAGGACCCCCGAGTAACTCAAGCTTTGACCCCCGCTAGCTCTCGCTCCCGTACCGTTGCATCGCCAAATTCGGCGCGGCGCACCTACAGTACACGAACATTTACATAGCGATAGCGTCGCAGAGGTTGACACACATTTCTCGTTTACATTGTGGAAGAGTAAATTTAATCTGTGCCCTTGTAACAACTTCAAGATGATGGACAAACGTTCACTGTGACATCACAAACAGTGTTTAGATACATATTTTGCTGGTGAAGAAGCTTCTGTGGAACTCTACAAACAGCGAAGCTACTCATCTCATCAAGCGTGATAGTTTATGAAACTTCGGATCTCCCCCTGTGTTTTGTCGTGGTGGTCATCAAGGTCTCTACAGTTAATCCCCTCTTTCAGTTTCAGCTAAAATAGACAAGGTCTAGGTCAAGATTGTGTACCGATCTAACATTCGTCTAATTCGGCTTTGAACGGAATTACATCTATTCTGTATTCAGTATTCTCAGTTATAAAGTCAAACTCTGTCTTGAACTTCTTTATCATGTAAACATGGAACCTTAACCACGTTCATCGGATTGTGCTTGTGAAAGAAATTCAAAAGGCAGAGCAATGTTCACTTCGTCAAAATGAAAGGTTACAAGAAAAGGAAATACAGGGCGATTATACAAAACAAAAGAACTTTATTATCCAATTCTGCAAAAATACATCGGTAAGTTTTGTAGTCATAAGATTTTAGATAATTTATTCAGATCTAATTTCTAAATCTACAAAAACTCTTACTTTTTTATGTCAATTGACTTGTTATTGTCATGTCTCATGATGCATGTCTAAAAAACTCTAAATCAGGCGCGTAGCCAGGGGGGGCGGTGGGGGCGGTCGCCCCCCCCCCAAAAAAAAAAACGCCGGCCAAAAAAAAAAAAGAGAGAGAAAGAGAAGAAAAAAAGAAAGAGGACGTAGGAAGAAAAAGGGAAAGGAGTCGAGAACGGTACAACGAATCGTCTTCTTTCTCTAATAATTTAATGAAACGTCAAAGCTTCCACGCTTCGCACGGAACGGGAGAAATTGAGTTCAAATTAAGGATTTAGAGTCGAGAACGGAACAAAGAATCGTCTTCTTTCTCTAATAATTTAATAAAACGTCAAGCTTCCGCGCTTCGAAAGAGGGGGACTAAATACAGATAAGGATTAAGGGTCGGGAAAGGTACAACAAATCGTCTTCTTTGTCTAATATTATAATACGTCAAAGCTTCCGCGCTTCGCGCAGGAGGAGGGAGGGGAGGAAACTGAATTCAGATA
This sequence comes from Strongylocentrotus droebachiensis, assembly GCA_035222895.1. NCBI lineage: Eukaryota > Metazoa > Echinodermata > Echinoidea > Camarodonta > Strongylocentrotidae > Strongylocentrotus > Strongylocentrotus droebachiensis. Next base: position 29,717 of record JAVYIG010005065.1, on the reverse strand, counting down.
AGGATTAAGAGTCGAGAACGGTACATCGAATCGTCTTCTTTCTCTAATAAATTAATGAAACGTCAAAACTTCCGCGCCTCGCGCGTGAGGGGGACTGAATACAAATAAGGATTAAGGGTCGAGAAAGGTTCAACGAATCGTCTTGTTTGTCTAACAATACGTCAAAGCTTCCGCGCTATGCGAAGGAGGGGCGGACTGAATTCAGACAAGGATTATGAGTCGTGAAAGGTACAACGAATCGTCTTCTTTCAAAGCTTCCGCGCTTCGCGCGGGACGGGGGGAAACTCCCCCATCCCTGCACCGACCCCCCTAGGGAGCGCGCTATGCGCGCTCTTTAAGTGATTCGCAAGCTTCGCGTGCTCATGCACTACCGCCCCCCCTAAAATGAAATCCTGGCTACGCGCTTGCTCTAAATCAGTATGAAATTCAGATCTGACTGTAGTCTGTACTTGTAATATAGTTCAGGGACTAATTTTCCTGGTATTGCATAGCAATTTGCTAGTCTATGCATTTTTTATATGACTGCTAATACAAAATATCATGTGTGTAGCAATTTTCTTCCATAGAAGTGTACACAATTTCATTTGAAACATTGATCTATCCGCTTAATTTGCTTTGAGGATGTAAAATTATTCCCTGTAGTTGTAAGTGACCTCCAGTCAAAACTCTTTTTCGGAGTATTTAGGAGGAAAATAAATCCAAGATCCAAGATGCATAGAAAATTTTGCAATTTTAGAGTTTGGCTGAGGGCTGAAATGCAGAATTTCTATGAACAGGAGGCGAGTTGGCTCAGTCGATAAAGCGTCTGCCTGTCGAACCAAAGATCCTGGGTTGGACTCCTGCCCCGACGGATGACTGAAGCCTGCGTTGTGTGTTAACATGCCCCTTCCCTTGTTCGTAGACGCAGGTTATGTCAAGTGGAAAACAAGGACGTTAAATGGAGGCCCCGTGTACAGGAGAGTCGCCACTCTTGCACGTTAAGAACCCATTGCACTATTCGTATAAGAGTAGGGGGAAACCCCGGTGTATGGTCCACCTGCACACCCCAATCAGGCCGAGTATACGGCATCAAGAATCTTCAGTATTGAAGGAGGCAGATTATCTTGAAGGAAGAAGAAGAGGAATTTAGCATTGGGCGCTAGTTCAGAAGTCTATCCAGACTTTGACCCGGAGCTCTGGCGTGGAGATACCCTAATAAAACATACTGAAAATCGACTAAAATCTTCATCAATTATTCAATTAATGGTCATGATTTAAAATTTGTTATGTTTCTTATCTGTTTTGTGTCAATTTTCTTATCTTTTTGGGAGTATTTTTCCTAAAAATACACATTGACAGGCTTACTTTTGTACAAGTATTAACAAAATTTGAAATAAGTAGAAATACTGTGTACCAATAGTGTACATGTACATGTATTTCAATTGATCTCTACCATCTTTTTTACTTTACAGTTAGGGTAGCCGAGGTCGTTCCTAAGCAGAGCGAACCCTCCTCCCCCTGATGAAGGGCCCCGCCCTTGCCATGGAGAAATACGAAAGCTTTGGCCTGGTTGGGGAGGGCAGCTACGGCCAGGTGCTGAAATGCCGGCACAAGGAAACCAACCAGATTGTCGCCATCAAGAAGTTCCTCGAAGGAGAGGACGACAAGATGGTCAAGAAGATCGCCATGCGAGAAGTCCGCATGTTGAAGGTAAAGTACAAGACTCTAGAAAACCGGAAAAGAAATATTCAAGGCTAGATATTAGAAAATACTTTTTTAGCAATAGAGTCGTGGAGCTGTGGGACGGTCTCTCAGAAGATGTTGTGGCAGCTGGGTCAGTCAACTTATTTAAGAATAAGAATAATAATAATACTGTACATTACATTTATAATGTGCTTTATACAATGTTTCTAAGCGCAAGAGAAAGAAGAAAGGATAAGGAAGGAAAAGTGAGAAATACTAAAGGAACATGTTAAAAACATTGAATTACCAGTAAACGACAAAGAAGAATATGACATTAGACAAAATAGACATAGTCACTGGTCAAAGACTGCAAGCCTTCTGTATGAGCCAGTCTAGGTGTTGTCTGTTGTCTCATGTTAGCACACAATCTTCTCCCTCCACAAATAGCAGTAACCATGGAAGAATCCTGGATCGATGAACAGGTTTAGACCTACATGTACAATATTGTGTATTAAAATAAAGTAAGAAAGTTTGCCCCAAACTACCATGTGGTTCCTACTTTCATTTTTAACTAGGGAATCAGTTAAGAAAGTCAGTCGTCGTCAAAGGGTTAAGATTCAAATGAATTGGTTGTTCTCCAGTACCTTGGTCGCACCCTCGAACAGACACCAAACCACTGCAACTCCAAATTGACTTATTCTTCACCAATCATGTACTCATGGTACATGTACTGTATGTGTTTTTAGAGAAAGTGCCATGATTGCCTACATGGATCAAATGTGGATACCAGTGCCAAGGAGGATACAGTGTATCTCTTTGGCTTTACCAGATGAAGCCATCAATGTCATCGTCAACTCTTTCCCTTTTTTTTCCTGGTGTTTTTTGGTCTGTGGACAGTCTGATGTCTGTCTCATTGTGTGACTGGGTTATGAATTTATAGAAGCAATCACTCTTTACATGAAAGAGTTTGATAACTTACAGTGAAAATCGCAGCAAAATAATAAGACAAGTAAATGTTTTAATTTTGAAAGTAACCTGTCAATGCAGACTCGTCATTCAAGGGGAAGAATTTCCTCAAATAATGAACAAACAGCTTTTCCTAAATAGGCAGCACTTCTTATATTATAAGTCTCTCAAATTGCAGCCAAAGAATTGCCCATTTGAGTGTAAGGGTATAAGAAGATTATTTGAGTATAAGAAGATTACTCTGCAAGAGATTTGAATACAAACCCATCAAAAGAAAGGATTTTTTCTAAAATGCTGAATGAAAAAGCTTTTCCTAAATATGCAATGTTCACTAACAGTCAAATTTTGCATTAAACTTGCCCAAGTCCGAAAAATTGTCAAACAGTTCAATTATGTACTGTAACTTGTTTCAAATTTATTATTTTATATTCATTATAATAATGGTGTGCTCTATGAAACAATTTTCCTAAATTTAGACACATGTACAATGTAGTACAGGTACATGTACATTGTACAAAATACAAACACACAGCAAAAGTTGGGCATTACATACCTTCTATTGCAGTATATAATGCAATATCCCCAACCTGTTTACAAAGCCTTCCTGTTCACTAAGACCACTTCTTTTGTTCTATTGTAGCGATTAGGTATACACATTGGCAATTCCAAAGAATTACAACGAATACAGAGATAAAGTTTCATCTTGTACTCATCAGAGACAGAGTAAATTGAAAGAGTGAACATAAGGCTCAAAAAATAAACAAAAGCTAAAGGAACAAAATATGGTCTGTGATTGGCTCCTGGAAAGTACATTGCAGACATAATGCCAGCAGTTTAACGAAAACAGGATGTACTGTACAGTAACAATACTTGCCAGAATACATGTACATGTACAGTAACACAATCATATATTTATTTATTTATTTATTTTTTTTTTTATTTTTTTTTTTTTTATTTTTTTTTTTTTTTATTTTTTTATTTTTTTTTTTTTTTTATTTTTTTATTTTTTTTTATTTATTTATTTATTTATTTATTTTTTTTTTTTTTGGGGGGGGGGGCGTTCTTTGCCCCTTTAGCTTCTGTTCAGGTTGTCCGATTTTGGTTTATTTCTGCAATTTACTCTGATGGGTGCAAGACAAAAAGCCTTGACAATGGGCCATTATAATGTACTTGTTATCAAATTTTAAGCACAAGTCTTTGAGTGCCTTAATACAAATGATTGAATTCATCTTTTACAATTGTAGGAATACTTGTATTTCAATTGTCAGAATGCGAATTGCATACATTACATGTTGCTAGGTAGGACAAGCCAAACTGATTGTCCTACCTAATGTTTCTGACTATTGAAATACAAATATTCTGAACAGGTGAATGAAATAATTTGTAACATTGCACTTAATACAAAGATTTAATGCTTCAAAGTTGATAACATTACGAAAATGGTCTATTTAGTTCAACAGGTATCTCTTTCCTAAATCTCTGCTAACAATGTAAACACAGTGGGATCCAATTATGATACACTTCTGGTTGTCATTCAAGAACACAATGGGTGCATGAAATTGGAGAGATGGTTCGCGAGAGCCCAGTGATATTCAATAATAAAAGTATTGTTGTTTTGTGTGGATTAGATCTACGCATGTATGCGCCATTGTACCAAGTCAAGGAACCATGGCAGTGCAATATCAGTTGTACACTGAAGCTAAGCTGTTGGGGGTAAACAGGATAGTTATTTTTTAGTTAAAAACACCCAGCGTTACTACGTTCCATTGTACTCCATTTCGGTCAAAGAAAATGCTGGAAGTAGTGTACATGTGTACTTGTACTGTTTATTTATTATTTATTTATTTATTCATTTGTTTATTTGTTATATTTGGCACTTACAATGTATGGGATGAAACACCCTGATCGGCAAAAATGTTTTTTAAATATTTGTTATAGGGTCCAATTATAAATGATATGCAAATAAGATCAATTGAGGTGACAATATTCAGTCTAAAACTCTAAAGACAATATTATTAGAAACAGCATGCATGCATATATACAAGCATGTCCAGACAAATACATTCATTTATATGACCATTGCTTGTTTGTATTGTTTGGGGGTAACACTTCATAAGCCATTTAATAGTCAGTAGTTTTGTAAAGAGAGTTTTCATTATATTTGGATGAAATAAATGGATAACAAATAAGAATAAAATGAATTGGATGGGACACATTGTACAGAATTGCCCCTTCCTGAAGTTGCTATCCCCTACATTTGATCAGTGATATCTCTCTTTCGGTGCAGTGATATCCAATAGAAAGGGACTATCAAACAGAAAGCAAGACAAATATCAGACACATCTATCTTTATCAAACACCTGCCAGGACTTCCCCTACATTTGTCTCCCAAAAGATCATCGTGATTGATCAGGATATAGCTCTATAGCAAGAGTGTGTGATTGATGCGTTGTTGAATTTGATAGTTACCATGACAACTGGTGAACATACATATTCAACCAGGTGCTCTTCAATATCAATTCAGGGTTTAAATGTCATTTGCAAAGTGCTTGTATAATGTGAGTTATATACATGGGAGATTTGATTCAATCATATTTTTGTGAGCCGGGTGTTGTTCTTGGGAAAAGGAAGCAATTTCAAAGAGATGAGCACTATTTGTCATGACTAAATCTGATGAATACTGAACAGAAAGATCCAATATGTAGAAATAAAAACCAAAATAATAAATTTAAAAAGAAAACAAACACCGTCACTATATATGTACATGTATGTATTTTCAATTTTTCACTTAATTAACTGGCTTGAGGGTAAGATAATGAAAGCAAAATCCCTGATATGATCTACCGATATACTGTAATATAGAGTATGGTCTCAAACAAATTTGTTTTTTAATGAGGAAAGTAATCACAAAAGTGCTACAAATACTCAAACATCATATAATGGTCTGTAATAACTGATCAGGGCCCTGTTTCATAATTACTTGTTATCAATAACAAATGCTAAATTTCTATGACAAATTTGCTCTCAGCCAATGAAATGCCACAATTTCAGTATCTCACAGTACTTAATGAACTTGTAAGTTTTATGTAACGTGGCCCTGGTTACACAAGTACTGTACAAAAACAAATTCTATGATATCTGTTTTTTGTGAAATCAGTTTTTTAGTGAAAGCAGTTTGAAAGAGATGAGCCAGGTTTTATGTCTTATGTTTCATGGCAAAAGTTAAGTGACGAAAGCTGTTGCAATTAGATTATGCAACCAATACAATTAAAGAATACACTGTCACCATGCACTCTGTGAGTAATAACCAGCCAGGCTATCATAACGTTTTATACTAAAAGCACGGCTATCTTTTGTCTCATCCTACGGCCGATCAATACTCTTCCTGTGTTGTGAGGGCGACCGCTATTCAAGGCCTCGATACCCGTCTCTCGCCGGTATTGATTTTTGTTCTACTTTGACTGCACTCCAAGCAACTGGAGTACTGGACAGCGTCTAATTCTGTTGTACTTTAATCCTGTATGCTTTTTCATGTGGTCACTTACTTTGGACGCCTGTCGCCCTCATGGTCATATCTCAAGTTAATGTGACGACGAGGCATTGTGTTCGGGGCCTCCGATGCTGTTGTATCGTTAGACCACAATTAAAGCTCATTGATTCCCAAAAGTGTCCCTTTACCCCGTAGGTGCTAGACTTGTAGCATTGATTTATTTGCAAAATAACACGGTGAGATTTCAAGCTAAGGGAGGCCCTCTCACCACAGCCTTCAAACTATTGCTTTTTAATATGCATAATACATGTGTGTACATGATGACTATCGGTATCGAGGGTTCATGTGGCCATTTTGAGGGATATACAGTGTACCTCTTTAATAAACGTAGGTGCGTTTAATGTAAACTAGAGCAAATCAATATTAAAAACAAACTTGCTACCTTCATGATGTACAATACATGCAGGTGTAGCTGCTTTAGATTTTAGTAGAAACATATATATCTTACGTCTTTTTTAATTATTTTTTTCAAAAATGGTCAAACTACAAAGACCTCTTTTAGCAGACATGTTGTTTAAATTATGACTGATTTTATTTATACTAGGACTACATTGATTGTTGATACAAGTTCACTAAACTTTTGTGGACTACAAAAAATATATCAAGAAGAAAAATGAAGAAAACAAATGCATAACTTGAATTGATTTCCCCTTCATTAATTTGAAACTATTTTTGTTTCTTCTTCCTGCTTATAGTTCAATTTTGCGCAATCCTATGTTTTTCTGTCCTTGCATATTCTTTCTCTTTCTCTCTTTATCTCATTCTCTCATTTGAGCAGTGTCTCCAAGACTCCAACGTGAGAACTTACTGTATTAAATAATAAAATATAATAATAATAATAAATATTTATAAAGTGCACTTACTGTACTTACTAAAGGCGCTATACAAAACAAAATACACAAATCTCTCTCCAGAATTAAAAAAAGAAAACGTATCATTTGTAACTCTGAGTAAATAAAACTGTTTTATCATGTTTCTGAAAGGTTTCTAGGCATTGAATGTATAATATACAGTAAGTACATAATGTGTAAGTAAATATCATTCAATGTATTCCTGTGCTGACATCAATCTTCTCTTTTATTTCCTCTCTTGAATAGCAACTCCGACACGAGAACCTCGTGAACCTGATAGAGGTGTTTCGCAGGAAGAAGCGTCTCTACCTGGTCTTTGAGTTCATGGACCACACGGTCCTAGACGAGCTGGAGAAGTACCCCATGGGCCTGGACGAGAGCCTGGTCAGGAAATACATGTGGCAGATCCTCAAAGGAATTGAGTTCTGTCACATCAACAATGTAAGTAATTTGTGTGGAATAATCGAATGAGCTTCTTATAGAAGTCTTAAAAGTGTTTTAAGCTTGGGATAAAGTTGTTCTTTGTACATGTAGGTCTTCATGGAGATTACAACCTGCACATTACATCAAACCCAGAGGTGATGACTTTCGATCTAGCGGCATGTGCTTGTAATTTAGGACCATGGATGTTCTTTTCTTCAATACAAGAAAAATGTCTGTTGTAAAGCATATTAGATAAATGATAGATAGATATAGAGCCAGAGGGGCATTAATTCATATACATTGTAATTTAACACAGGGTTAATGCCCATTTAGCTCTCAAGAAATAGATACCAAAGGCTCATCAATATATTCCTGTGCTGTAAACTCACGCATCTATCTTAGCTCGCGTACATGTGAGAATGAACAGATTCTTCCCCGTAATGAATCATTCATTACCGTCTTTGATACGAGCCCTGGAAAGACAACGTGGTGTCAATTTCGCAAACCAGCTGCATTTTCTTTCCATTTTGATATTGATTATAAGGTGCAGTGTGGATGATGTTACACTGCAGAATTCTCCCAGGCAGGCTCTCTCCTATCCTCGTCTACTGTACGTGAAACATCCATCTGCATTTAGTAGTATCTAGGGCTGTATCAAGTGTTCATCAATAGGAATATACTGTATATAATGCAATGCATACTTTATAGAAAAAGCATTTTCCAGGATAGGGTATTTTTGTCGAGATGGGAGTAGGAAATTAGGAATACATGCATTGTACAATAATTACCAACAGGTAGTAACAGAATTGAACATCATTTGAGCAACCAACTTGTCAAAATTACTTTCTGCTTTAAAAAAATGTTGTCATTAACCTTTTATTAAAGCCAAACATGTACGTGTATGACTTGTATGTGCATGTATTTAAAAGCTACATGTGTATGTACATGAAGGTATCTATATATTGTACAGTTTGTGCATGGATACATGTACACAAAAGCCCATAGCAACAGACTACATGTCAAGAATAAACAGGTATCATTTTGTGCTTGTCTTAATTACTTTGTAAACCGCCTGTACAGTAGTACTTGAGTGGAATTGCAGCAACCATCGGTGGAATACAATGTAGTTACAAAATATCTTTGATTGTTTAAAGTGGCAAAAGAACTTTAGCACACAACTTTCTTGTATCAGTAATTCCAATACCGGGTTTGTCAACAGACACGTAGTTAAAGACCAACTGTTAAAAGCAATGTTGGAGTATATAGGCATTGGACTGCCCTGCCATGGATACCATTTAGGTTTAAAGGGATCTGGTAACTTTGTCTCAGATTCTGAAACAAATTCCTGGATTTAACTCATGCTGCAATGATAATTATAAACCTTTAGGTCAGTCAGGAACCCCATGACTTTTATACAAGCAGATCGCCTGTCTGATTATCAAGATATTTATGATTGGAAATCAAAACCTAATTTTGTTGTTTCCTAACGGTTTTCATAACACTACAGTCTATTGAGGAAAACGAGTATGGCAAAACCGGTCTCTCAAAGATTTTTTACTTTTTTGAGGCACTTCTTGATCATTTTGAAGCCCAATTTTGTTTAGGGCTTCAATATACCATATCACAGACACTGATAACACGTCACGATGCCTTTAATATGTCAATTCTCAGGGTTGGTCTGCGCTTTCTTATTCCCAGTTTGTTTCTGTCAACAAGCTAGACAACGGCTTGGAGTGTTTGAACAGGGGATGATGATGGCATGGTCGAGATACACCTTTAATTACACAAGTGTGCTTTGGGTGTATCTATTGAAAAGCAGTGTTTGCATTGCTGATTCTATGTTTGGTAGATGTCCGTGTTGGGAAAGATGAGACACCCTACAATTTCTACTTTGTTCACCCAATCAGTGGATTTTAACAAAACCTCTAGAAAGTACTTCACTGGAGTGCAGGTTAAGAGTACAATCATACTGTTTTCCCACTGGTAAAAAAATGTTACTTTACCCTGGACTACAGGTGGGGTTTTAAAAAGGGCAAGTCCACTCCAAAAAAAAAAATTGCTTTCAAATAGAAGCAGAAAAATCAGACAAACCAATCAAAAAAAGTTTGAGCAAAGTTTCAAGAAACACCAAGTATTATCTTTAATATAGGAATGAAGAAAATTTCATAATTTGCCTAAATTGCTGTTTATGGTCTTTTTTTTTAAAGAAGTCATGTTTTCTTCAATATTGCCCTTTTTTCAAATCTACTTCTATTTTTTCCATTACCAGTAGTTTCATTATTTCAAACTAAATAAAAAGTACAAAAAGGTTTTTATGGTGTAATTTCTGAAAATCTCTTCCAAGTTTCACGTCTATCGTTCAAAACCTGCAGGAATCTTACTTATTTTCCATTCTTGATCCTTCATAGAGACATACAACTTTATTTTTCATAATTTCTCTTGAATGTCTGATTTATCTTTTTTTAAACTAGTTTATTCTTGATTAATTCCACTTATTTACATTTCCATTCCATGTAGTATACACAAGTATACATACATTATCAAAAGGTATTTTCCTATGATTTTTTCCTTCATCTTGCAACTCTTGTTTTTAATTGGTAATATCTTGATTGTATCCCTCCTGTACAGATTATTCATAGAGACATCAAGCCAGAGAATATTCTGGTTTCCAAATCGAAGGTGGTCAAACTGTGTGACTTTGGCTTTGCCCGGACGATAGCCGGCCCGGGTGAAATCTACACAGACTACGTAGCAACGAGGTGGTACAGAGCACCGGAGCTGCTCGTGGGAGATACCAAATATGGAAAGTAAGTAATGTTCACTGAGAGTAAAGTGACTCGGTGACATCATTGAAGGTTGATGAAAAAAATGTGTAATTTTGTAATAAAATGTTAGTTTTTATATTCCTTCTACTGTACTGACCCTCTAACATGCAAACAAATCCTGAAAAATTCTCAAACCACAAAGATATCAATGGTTTTCTTTGAAGGTGTCGCACACAGTAAATTCTCCCAATTTTTTTTTAATTTTCCCAACCGTTTTTCCATGAAAATGAGACATACATGTAAGACATACTTTTAAAAATCTGTCAACACTTAAATGTCATTAAAAAGAAAAAAGAATTATAGTATTTTGTACAAAATAAGATGCTTGAGTTGTAGCACTCTATTAATTGCTGGACTACACATACATGTACATGAATAAAGTGGACTACCGGTAGGTTTAACTTTAGTTTACCTTTATGAATACAAGCCACTCAGTGTAGCCATTGTACACTCAATATAGCAACCATGAACATCTATCTCAATATGTCAGTTCTATTAAAGTGTCATTGCTCTGTGAAGGTAAACACTATACACCTCATCTCAATTATGTATTGTATTCTTGTTAATTAAGAGTATCTCAACATGTAAATGTGTGTTTAATTAATTGGAGGTAAACATGCCTTGGTGGAATGTGTTTGTAAGCCTGGAGATGGCAAACAAGAAGATGGTGCAAATAGCAAGTTCAAATAACGCTGTCTGTATTCCAAAGAGAAGCAGCAATTAGCGATTTCCCATTGAACATTTGGTTTAATTACCTGTTGTTTATTTCACCTTAGTGAAATTCATGTAAATGTGAAGAAATCAAAAGAAGAAAAAACAAACCCCAAAACAAACATACAAACAAAACAAAATTAAGGATGTAGCAAATTAACTACTGAAGTGCTACAGGTAGCTATTCAAATAACGAGTCTTTCTTGTTGGAACATGTGAAATCTATTATTGACCCAGATGTTGTCTTTGTGATAATCTACATGCTCGTGAACATGAAACACTGAACAATTAAAGTGAAGTGATTAGTAATTGTTGATGCCCATTGCAAAACAGTGAGTGAACATGCATGTTCATTCACTTGTAACTACAGATATACTAAATGTAATTATATATGTTGAACCATTCTTCTGTTTTGGGGTTATTGGATGAAGACTGTAATGAATTAATTCCTTAAAATGCTGGAGCACTGTAATGGCAGCTAGGCTAAAGCCGGGGTAATAATAAATGCGCCTCAGAATAGAATTTCTAGATAGACGGCGCTATAGAAATGCCTATTATTATTATTATTATTATTAATCAAAATCAACCATTTTGTTTCATCTCCACAGAGCAATAGACTTATGGGCAGTTGGCTGCTTACAAGCTGAAATGTTGACTGGTGAACCACTCTTTCCTGGTGATAGTGACATTGATCAACTCTATCACATCATTAGGTGCTTTGGTAAGTCTGAGAGAAATGGTCAAGACTGGTGAAAAGCTCAGGCTTCACTTGAATGTCATTTAGATATATATATTTTATTGGTTAACTCAAGGGGCAATTTTATTTGCCGGTCTGATTTAATTAACTTGTTCAAATAGAAAACACCTTAAAACTCATTATACACACTGTACGTGTACATGTACATGTAGATGCTTTTGTGTCAGGAATTCTGGAGGGTGTGAAATAATAGATAAGGCAGTATAATAGTTCACATTAGAGCTTAAATCTACATTGATTTAATTGATATCTGTGGTACAAACAGTACATTATCTGTGAGCAAGGACTTTGAAATGTGATATCTCTGATTAAAATACCAGAGTTCAACGATATAATCAATCTGATTGCTGTCCTTTTTTTACGTTATTATTGCTTGTACATATCAAAGAGTTGAATAATTAACAAAACTTTGTTATTTTGAATGTTTGAAGAGCAAATTTATAGTACTTGTAAGCAATTTTGCGATATGGCTCAGTGACAAATTTCATCATGTTTTTTTAAACAGATTTCATGTTTACTTTGTATTTTGTTACAATATCATAGATAACACTCTGAGTACAGTATATTAAAATAAATGTGTTTCATAGGAAAGTACAATTCCTTTTAAGAAAGGCATTGGATATGCATGTAAAGGTTTAATGACGATTCAATTATTTGTTATAGTATTGAACAATAATTATAATACATGTAATACTGTAGCTAGAACTAAATTATATCTGCCAAATGATTTTTGTCCCTATAAATGTAACTATCTACTATGGAAACCATTTACTACTCAAGATGAAATGCAAAACAAGCAGACTCACAGATATGTAAATAAGAGTGATTTTCAGTGATATTTTGTTAGTTTGGTTTCATGTTCTACAGCAAACACTCAAGCGTTAGTTGCTCTGCATTCAAATTTGTTAACACTAACTTCATACCTGGATCAAACACTATACCTTCACTTAAAACCTTAATTAAATCTGACCTACACGTAAAACCCCTTGCAGCTGTATAGTAATCCAATTATTAAGTGAAACCTGTCTATAAAAACCACCCAAGGGAGACAAGAAAAGTGATCTTTATAGGCAGGTAGTCTTTGTAGACAGGTGCCTATAGTACATGTTTAGATGAGAGAACCATTTTCAAGGGAAACCAAAAAATGTGGTCTTTGTAGATATGTCACTAAAAGCAGGGACCTGTTGCATAAAACTTACCATTAATGGTAACTCTGCCATAACTCTGCCATCGATGGTAACTACCATGGTAACATTGCTCAAGAGCCAATCGAAATCATGTATTCCATGGAAGTTACCATTGATGGCAAAGTTACCATCAATTATAAGTTTCATGCAACAGGACCTTGGTTTGACCGTACATTGTAATGCCTGGAGCAATTGTTGCTGGAGAAATATCCGGTCACCAATCCAAACAACCCATCTTAAAATGGTTCCATCTCTGTCCCACAGGTACCCTCATCCAGAGACACAAAGAGATTTTCCTCAAGAACCCTCTCTTTGTCGGCATGAGGTTACCGGAGGTCAAGAACGTTGAACCCCTTGAGAAGAGGTTTCCTACACTCTCGGGTCTCTCCATCTCAATGATGAAGGTAAGGTTCAAAGGTCATTGCTCAAATTATTACTTGTAATAATTGATTTCAGAATTTGTCATTATGAAGCTTAATTGAAAATGAGAAAGACAAACTGGTTTAATTTTGTTTTCAAATTTTTAAGTCACCAAGGCAGCCTTTATGATTATGTTTTGAAAGTGAAGGCGGGTGTGTTGCGATACTATTCAGACACAAAAAGATAAAAGAGCAAAGCTCTATCATGATCCTACTGATTCACTCGTGGACATCCATTTAAGCTGTTTAATATTCATTGCAAGCTTAATGTCAGAGGCTGTTTCTTCAGTAAACATGTCATCGAGCTATAGGTATAGCTATAGCTATGCAAGTATTACCTACGTCTTAAGTCGCAAACTGACAATTGAAATTATATCTTGGAAGACGACCGGTAGACCTACACTACCTCACTCCTGTTTAACGATGATGATGATGATGATGATGATTTACCATACTAATCGCTGAGCTCTTTCACTTGCATTCTTTACACAGAGCTGTCTACACTTAGACCCCGACCAGCGACCCACCTGCACGCAGTTCTTGAAGCACGAGTTCTTCAAGAAGGACGGATTTTGCGACGTCTTCCCCTCCGAGCTCAGCCTTAAGGTCCAGAAGGAATTTGAGGGGAATCCCCTCCTCAAGTCGTTGCTGGGGGACGAAAAGGGAGACGAAGAGAAAAAACCCAAACACAGGAGTAAGAAGGTGAGTGTCCAGTCATTTCAACTTACACTGTACATGTACCATGCGATATCGTGGTCGAGTGGCACTTGACTGGAGATGCGAAGGTCGAGGGTTTGAATCCCGACACAGCACTAATATCCTCAGGCAAGATATTTACCTGCACTTGCTACTCTTCACCCAGGTGTTAAATGGGTACCCGGTAGGATGCGACCGTCATTGTTGGTCAAACAGATTTTGAGCGTCAAGTAACGCCTGCCTGGAATGCTCCCCAGGGAGTGGAGATTGTGCACACAGTATGCCTGGGAAAGTATTGAATCCAATGACCGGGGTAATAGTATATCTGCATAGCGCTTAGAGACATCATAGATGTGTTAAGTGCTATATAAAAGCGGAATTATTATTATTTTTAAATACTTTTGAAGCACTTGAATGTTGGAGAAATCAGACCTCACAACCCACCCTTGATTCTTTGGATTTTCACTTTACTAATGATTTAAAAAATTTAATAAGCACCATGACATATTGACATATATTAAATTACATGGTATTTCTTTAAACTTTTTAACCTCGTCAACAGAATTTGGGTAGTGAAGGGTCAATCATGAATATTAATTTTTTGAAAGGTCAAGCACTTCAGAGATAAAAAAGGTAAAAGAGGTGATATTTAACTAATATCACAGGTGAGTGAAAATATGAGGAAGAAAAGAAAAACTATTTTTTACATTCTTCTAGTTTTAAGTAACATTGTGTCACTTTGATGCAGACTGTAAAACGTGGAAAGAACATTTAAAAGGGAAAATCGCTGTGTTATAGGGATATTGAAGATTTAGTATCATCATCATTATCATTAGTCTTTTCTTTGTCTTTTATTTTACAGCAATCAAGTAGTGAAAAGTTGGAGAGAGAACGAGAGAAGGAAAAGTCAAGAAAACGTCACTCAGAGACTGAGAAACTAAAGAGGTCATCGACCCCCACAAGGGATGCGCACCATGAAAGCAGCCCAAAGTATGATGTGAAGAAGGTATGTAGAAGAATGGTAACAGTATTTTTCCCCCAAAAGTTTTATTATGTGGTGCAATTTTAGTTACAAGTAAAGTCATGAAGCCCGTCTGCACTAGTTTGGCCTGGGGGATTAGAGCTCCCTGCAAGGTCACTGACAGGTGGTTATCTCATCAAATCAGCTCTCAATTGACATAAGAAAAAGGGGATCATGGGGGACCAACAGGCACCGATTAGGCATTGTTTGCTATATAGAGGGCGCAAGTAGCTATAAGTAGTGCAGTGGGGCTTTAAAGAAATTATTGTCATTATTAATACTATCACAATAATCATTCTTACCTCTACAGAGTAACCCGTCGACGGTAGCCGAGTCACAGAAGAAGTCCTCCACCATCAGCTCGACATCCAACACCAGTGGTCCTTCCATCCAATCCATCAGCTCGTCCAGCAAGCTGCCTCAGCACATAGGGGGTCATAACGGTCCCACCAACCACACCACCTCACACCCGTCAGGTCAGGGTTCAAGTCCCACCCAGACCACCATCAACCTCACTATGGGCAATATCACATCCAACAAGTCCAACTTTACCTCCACCAATATGGCAGGTCCACCTCCATTAAGGTGAGTCATTATTGTAAAAATGTAACCAAAAAAAAAAGGGGGGGGGGGGAGAGGTGCCGTGACTTTTTTGAACATCTTGCGCAAGTGCTCGTATTTATAAAAACCTATTTTTATGCCTCCGTTACGAAGTAGCCGGAGGCATTATGTTTTCGGGTTGTCCGTCCGTCCGTACGTCCCGTTCTCGTGATCCCGTTATCTCCTACCAAACTTTGGTCATGTATGTAACTTGCAGAGCCAATGAATTCTCGCTACCCTAAATAGGTACGAAAATCTCGAAATTCGCGAGACGAGGTAATTTTCACTCTCTTGGGTCGTCACTACAACTTCCGGTATAGAGTCCCATCCCGCTGGCGCTAGCGCCTGTGTTCGCTGTGCAGAGTTTTCACGCACGCTAAAATCGATGCCAATCAGTGTAATTGGTACAGATTATAATATGCAATGGAAAGCTTCGGGCAGAATTAGTGACTTTAGCACAAAAGGCCGTTAAACTCTACCGTGAAAGAGAGGGTTGTGATCACGAACGCCTGCACAGGAAGCTGTAATGTCGAAAAGCTATCCCATAATGCAATGCGGATTTCAGGATTTTCCCCGGATCTCGGCAGAATCGCTATTTGGGGTAGCGAGAATTGATTAGATGTTGGGGTCACGAGGTCAAAGGTCACAGGGGGTCATTATGTATGCAAAAATAGCTTGTGATCGCGTTATCTCAAGAACCGACTAATGGATTCCTATCGAACTTTGGTCATGTATGTAACTTGCAGAGCCAATGAATTGATTAGATTTTGGGGGTCACGAGGTCAAAGGTCAAACGTCACAGGGCTCATTATGTATGCAAAAATAGCTTGTGATCTCGTTATCTCAGGAACCGATTGATGAATTCCTGCCAAACTTAGTTCATGTATGTATCTTGCAGAGCCAATGAATTGAATAGATTTTGGGGTCATGAGGTCAAAGGTCACAGGGCTCATTATGTATGCAAATATAGCTTGTGATCATATTATCATTAGAACCAATAGATGGATTACCATCAAACTCAAGACACGTATGTATCTTGCATTTGGGGTCATGAGGTCAAAGATCAAAGGGTCATACATGTATATGAGAAATAGCTTGTAATCACGATATTCTGAGAACCTGTTAATGGATTACAACCGAACTTGAATTTGAAAAATTTCTTCCATTTCGGTTTGTAAAATTGCTCTATGAAGGAGGCATCACTTTCGACTGCGCGCAGTCGAAGTTCCATCTATTTTTTACTTTAGCGCTCACTATCATCCCACATAGTGGAGTTAAATACATCATTATGTGATGTTCTCTTTTCAAGGAGGTACTATTACCAATATTACTATTATTATTGTAGACCCAATGACAAGTTGACTAAGAAATTCACCAACTCTTACTATTATTGTAGACCCAATGACAAGATGACTAAAAAGTCCACCAACTCTTACTACAAGAAAGTTGGTGCGTCGGGCAGTGATAAGACGATGATCCACGAGAAGACTCTCCAGTTTGATGCCATGATGTCCAGCCAACGCAAATCCAAGAAGGACGTCTCCAATACTTCGCCTCGGGAGAGCGATAGAGAAGTCACACACTTGCCAAACCTGACTGGAAAAGATGGTAATTTGTTTATTAAAAGATGAGATTGTTTAGTAGTACTGTTGTGTTGTTGGGTACTGATAGTAGAATTTCATTTTCAATTTCAAAGCAAAGTAAAGAAAAATATATGAAACATTGTGGCTACTTTGAAGAAGAAGAACGGTAATAAATTTAGCCTTTGATAATTTCCTGTGTAAGTAACCCTAAACCAAAGAGAGAAGTTGTAAAAAGTCATCGTGCCGAATTCCCAAAGGAAATTTAAACCTTAATAAGCATAGGATGCGCGTGTCCTCCTGTCCAAAGGTCACTTATATGCTAATGATTATGCGTTTATTTACTTCCATGGTGGAGGTTTGCACTCTGGTTTGAATCTGTCACAAATCTATGACAAATCTGTTTGTAGCCAATCAAATGTAAGGATTTCAGTAGCTTATAACGGTTATTGTATCTTGTCATTGATAACATTGGCTTCCTGTCCACTCCCGTATTTTGTTTAAACTATTAGTTTTTGCATACAAATGCTTTCATGACTTTGCCCCTTCTTATTTATGTGAACTTTTATCATTATATCGGCCTACTCATACTTTAAGATCAAGCTCAAAATCATTATTCATTGTCGCTTCCACCTCAACAAAAACTTACGGTGAACGTTCTTTTACACACGCCTCCTCAGTCTTATGGAATTCACTTCCAGATTCCATGAGAAATCACAATAATTTAAACAAGTTTAAGGTTTCTCTTAAAACGTATTTATTCAATGTTAAAAGTGTACACCCATGAACTCAGCGTCCAACACTACATGTACTTCTTTGCTTCTAAGTGGATTTTCTAATTTGTATGGCTTTTTCTTGTAATTCTTTCCTTTCTATTTAAAGCGCATATGGACATGCTATCCTGTAATGTGTTATGTGCTATAAAAGAACTGAGTATTATTATTATTATTATAACATGTTTTGTGAAGCAGGGCCCTGTCTGACACACCTCCCAACTTTGTGTTCATATTTATATAGCAAAGACATCAGAGCGACAGGATAAGAAGCTCAAAGCAAAGAAGAGTCACCATACCACTATGCCTCAGATTGCCAACCAGTCCGACCATGGAGGTCATGGGTTCAACGCCAATGCCTCCTACTCATCAACAGATCACAACCTACCTGCAGTATAGTGAAGACATTTCATGGAAGGGCGACACAGAAGTGTGTCACATGTCCCCAGCTGTATAAAAGACTTACCGCATAGCCAGTCAAACTGCCGCTTCAAAGCAGGATGATGTGGAATAGGATTTGCCTTTGGAAATCATGTATGCTTGAAGCAGGACATAATTGATCTGAAAATAGCTCAGAAGCACCAAGTGCTTTTGTGATACCGATCAGATGATTTAAAATCATTTGTAACGCAACAACAAAGAATAATATCGCCAAAAAGTCTAGAATGGGTGCGGAAAATGCATGTGCGAAAAATGTGTGAACGAATTGAGCCTTATCTTCCAGCGAAATGGATTTCTGTTTTAAGAGATTGCTCTCAAACGTTATTGACCCACAGTGTGGGTAATTTAAAAAAACTAATGGTGTAAAATCTAAAACATATTATCATTTGGAAATGTGCTACCTGCAGCAGCTCATGCACTTCTACCAGAAATGAGAAAGTATTCTTGGTAAGGTATTGACGCGAGTCCACCCACTGAATTCTTCCAATCCATTCGATCTGCAGACAAATTTGAGCCAAAGGTCATCCAGTCTACACCCAGGGCCAAAGATGAGAGTTCCAACCCACCAAGTCCTGCTCCGTCAAATCTTTGAGACAATCAAAAGTCTTTCTGTGCCGTGCACCCATCTTTGATCATGAATGAACTACGCGTCCGAGGCTTCCCAAAACAGATGTACCAAAAGTTATTGTGTTTGGAAAGCTCCAATGTGATTTATAGCTAAAGGTGTGCCGCTCTTTTCAGTTGTTTCCTGTGGATAGCGATCACAACTGGCATTATTTCTTCACAAGCAGAGACGTTATAGTGAGCTGCCTCTCTGTGCAGTTGGTCAATTGCCTGTGAATTGGATAGCTTTGAAACGATTCTTCAAGAAATCAAGCAAGAGCCACTATGTTGTGTTTTGATAATGAACATATTAGCCTGAGCGGAAACCTGAGAGAGAGTTTCCAGACAAGTTTGTTTCTTTTGCAGAGATGAAAACACAAATCTTGTGTCTCATTTCAAAAAGTTGTCTTCACCAAGGAACCCAAAGAATCAGGAATCCCACCAACTTTGACATGAAGGTCACACTTCAGGTCATGCGACTGCACATGAGACCAATTATGAACGGGTGACTTTCCAGCATAGCGGCTTTATATTCACGTTCATCAGTTAAGCAGAGAGTTCTGTCCAAACCCGGTGACACTCCAGGTCATATGACTGCACATGTGACCTACCTAGACTGATCAGGTGACACTCCTGAATGCAGCTTAAAGATGTCCCTTTCAAAACATGCAACAATTATCACTGTAAAGTACTTTTAAAAGAAAGGGTATGCAATAATATTGATTACTTAAAGTGCTCGTTGTACAAAAGAAATATGTACTCCAAATTTGTCTAAGCATTATCACCTCTTTGTGAGAAACTTGGCTTTCATTTATATTGCAAGTTTGTCTTGAAGTTGTCTTCACTATACAGCATTATTTTCCCTCTATCTGAATTTTGAATTTGTAAATAAAAGTTAAGTATTATGGACAGACCGATTTTCTTAACGAAAATCTTTGTTGCTATTATTTGCTGAATAAAAAGATATTGCTGTCGAATGAATGCTTAAAGAAATAGAGAATGAATATTTGTGAGACAATATTTTACATATATACCATGTAGTTTATTCTAAATTTATTTCATGAGTATGAATCTAGAGAGTACTAAATTGTTATTGTTTCTTTTATCACGATCTTACGGCTTCCGTGACATGGGCCCAGCTGTCTGGGTCTAATTCCAGGATTCACTTCTTCCTTTTCTAAATTTACCTTGCTTTAATTGACATTTCAGCAGTATGTTGTCTTAAAGTGCATCATGCTTTCTCTTAGTGGTTTCTCATTTGAAAAAAATATGACAATTTTTCAATTTTTCAAAGTCATCAAAGTTTCTATTCAGTTTGAATTTGAGCGTGCAAGCCCACCGAATACGCAATTTTAATTTTGACCGAAAAGTATCTCCAGCTTTGCAAGGCCACATAAGTATTATATTTCCCTGGTATTTCCACATTTAAATATCTTGAAATTGTCATTTTTCTTCTTACTCTAGGCTTTTGATGTTTTTAATCAATTATTTTATCAGAGAATAAAGTATTGGTCCAAATTTGGTCACTAAATTTCATAACTTTTAACTACATGCAATTTTTTCTAAATAATTGATAATACTTGTTAGATAATATGAAAGAGTTTGATTCCTTGTTTCATGAATGTTCTTGTATATATACGTGTAGCATAGCAAAACATTTATACCTTTAAAAAGTGTGTACTTGGGGTGTATATATCTATTTTCCATGTTTTTGTATTAAGTGAAAATTGCTGAAATCTTTGAATCTTTCTGTACTAAAGGAACCTCATAAGTGTTGCTGTGTGCAGTCAATCAAGGGATATCACATTATCATATCCGGGTGGATGTGATTTATATGCTTTGCATGGTTGGTGTAGATTTTAGTAGGTCAGGGGGGTGTTTCATGAAGCTGTTTGTAAAGTTACGCATGACTTTACGAATGACTTAAATATGAAAAGCCAAATGGGGTGCTCAAATAATTTTTAACTGCATCGACTAAAGTTGAACTGTGCAGATATAGATTAACATTTTTAATGCAAAGTATATTTTTTGCCATAATTTAATTGAGGTTATTGGAAATATAGTCACACTTTGTTAAAACATCAGGAAAAACTTTGGGCATCCTATCTGGCACTTCATATTCAAGTCGTTCGTAAAGTCATGCGTAACTTTACAAACAGCTTTATGAAACACCCCCCCCCCCCAGGTCAAAGTTCACAACAGATGCAGGTCAAAAGGCAATCTAACGTACATGTATCCAATTTGGGAAGCAGTGTTGGGTATCCAAAAATATCCTTTTTCCACTTTGGGGTTTTTGGGGGGTAATTTTCATATTTTTCTCTTTTCTAACGAATTTTTATATTTCTATTGCAATAAACTTTCTAGAGGTGTAGACTACTTTGTGAGATGGACGTCCATGCACTATGAACATGACGGACAAAGAAAGCAGACAAAATATACAGTTCCTCATTCTACCCTCAACAATTGCTGTGGTAGACAAAGGAACATCCCTTCACTGCTATTATGCAAAAATGTGTAGAACAGGTGTCACATGCATATTCACCTGTTTTACACATTTTTGCATAATAGCAGTGAAGGGATGTTCCTTCGGCTACCATAGCAATTGTTGAGGGTAGAATGAGGAACTGTATATAATATCCGCTTTCTTTGTCCATCATGTTCATAGTGATATCAACACTTGGTTCCTCATGCTGATTAAGCCATAGCAGGTCAGAGGTCAATATGAATCGGCTATTCCTCCTCAAATTGGCATCGATTGCATATTCCACTTTTTTATTGTTAAAAGATAAAAATGTACAGTGTGAATGAAAGTTACGCCAAAATCGACATGGAATTTGAACATGAAATAAGTGATTATAAATTTCACTGTGTATTGCCAATTTAGAGACTTCACTGATTATATATTTTATTAAATCTATCTTATTCATGAATGGCACAACGTACTGCAACAAAAATGGACTTCAATTTTGCAATGGATTTTGCACTTCCTGCTCAAGTACAATGTGTAATTTAAAAAAATTAGGATCAAAAGATTAAAATAAAATGTCACAAAAAATTGACATTAATCTGGTAATTTCATCTGTTGAATTATTCCCAATTTCAGGAGTTGTTGTCCTTTTCAGCATCTTCATTTATTTCCATTGATAATCAAATCACAACTGTACAGGGTTAGAAATTAATTTCTGTTGAAATAGATAGTTTGGTCATCTGCGTTAGACCATACAATTCCTATCAAATCTGTTTCTTTTATATAAAAGGTGTGCGTGGAATCTGAATTATAAAGCAACATATTCAAATATATATATTTTTTTGCAATGTATACAACACAAAGATTATTTAGTATCACGTAACATGCACATTTGCAAGTGCCTCACACCCTTGCTGTATGACCTGGGGCCTGTTTCATAAAACTTGTTATCTATAACAAATGCTAAATTTCTATGACAAATTTGCTCTCAACCAATCAGATGCCATGATTACAGTAGCTTATAACAGTAGCTTGTAACTTGTTATTGATATCAAGTTTTATGAAACAGGGTCAAGATTTGTACATATATATGTATGAATATTTATAGTGCACTCTGATCTGAGACATGGATCACATTTTATTTTTGTGTGAATTTTGCTGCTTCCATACACTGTACCTGTACATTAAAATGTGGGCATATAATGTCACAGCGAATTCACTGTCAGGTATAAAACAACACTTATGTATTGTTATTTTGATGAGCATGCTTACATATTCATCTTGTACCAAATGAGATATTATTTTACTACTTTGAGTCTAGGCTGAATCAAAATTTAACACCAGAAATGTTCAATTGTTCTCAAAATTTTGACATAAATGTGGATTGCGTAAATATAGTTATAATATCTTTTAGGAGCCAGCTCCCATATGAGTTATCGCCCTTCTGGCTCAGAACAGACTATAAGTTGAAGTTATTATATGACAGATGAAGAGAAGACAAAATCCAGAAATTATAATTTATTGCCCTTTCAGAGAAATATTTTTACATTGTTTTCCTGGGTTGATTTAAATAAATGATATTCTTGTGAATGTCTTTTGCAAGCATGTAAGAATATGTCGGACATTCTAAACGTTATCATTATATTGCAATGTTGATAACAGTCTGTACCTTTAATTAAGCTAGACCATAAGATTTGCTTTATGAAAGTAAGAAACAAAAAAATTGCCTGTATCATGGTCATTGCTTATATTTTGAACATCAATCGTGCATGGTAACTTCTTGTTTTCTTTCCACATTAAATTCATTGCGAGGTCTTACAATGTTGTTTGTCACGACAGATGATTAGATGTCATAGCCCCATTCCTTCTGTGCAGAGAACACCCACAGGATATTAACAGAATTTTCTTTAATAAGCTTTGAATGTACTTTTTTTCAGAATACCGTCCATAGTATTTATAAATCAAGTAGGTTAGCGAAATGGAGTGGCAAGAAAAGACGTGTAAAGAAGGCAAAATGCATAATTCTACCAAACAAAAGTAGATCCACACTGTTAAGTTGTGGAGCTGGTAAACGCATGTACTATTTCGATTACCTGAACTTTCATTCGGCTTTGTCAAAAAGAACTTTAGATTCTCGCTACCGTAACTACGGTATTTGGCCATGAAGGGCAGCACTGGCTATTGGTATATTTTGCAAAGGCAATTCTGGTTCCCATACAAATATACAATAGTCAAGAACTGGAGAGGCCGATAGAAATTATAGCTTCGGAACCAATTAACTACAAGTAACAGATTGTGATGGTGTCTATATAGATCTCATCAAATTATCGGGGGAGTTCATGAAACCTGAACAATAGTTTGGTAAAATAAAGAATTAGTTGACACTGCTGCACATTCTCTACGGAAGCCGGAATCCTTGTCTTATCGCCTTCCCCAGTATCGTATCTGCGTATGGGCTGACCAGCGCGGTTTGGGAGTAAGGTCGCCATCTACTGTTAAACATCGTATTGCGGTAGGGTCAATTAACAAACATTACGGATTGTAATGCCTAAGACGTCTTTTCTTGCGACTTAATTGAAACTACCATTAAAAGGGTCACTAAATTATAAATTCATGTTGACTTTTTTTGATCTGTAATAATGTATACATCACTTATTTGTTGATGTATATTTATGTCATACATTTTATATTATCTTTTTATATTACTCTTGTTCTACCTGCTAAGCTCCACCCCTAAAACAACCCATTTCACCAACTGACCACCTGTTGTGTT
The DNA here is from genome assembly GCA_035222895.1 of Strongylocentrotus droebachiensis. Lineage (NCBI taxonomy): Eukaryota > Metazoa > Echinodermata > Echinoidea > Camarodonta > Strongylocentrotidae > Strongylocentrotus > Strongylocentrotus droebachiensis. The sequence goes on along the minus strand of JAVYIG010005065.1, from coordinate 5,412 downwards.
TACAATAGCATTGCATGTTTGATATAATGCCATCTCACAAAGTTCAATTATATTTTAATCAGTTGCTTTGTCAGAAATCTCCAAGCACTACCATGAAAAGAAGGGTTTCAATGGGCTATTAAATGAAAAACATGCAGTGCTAATGCAATAAGGTACTCAGTGGGTGAGGACATGCCGCCTGTCTTTTGTGAACAGGTGGTCAGTTGATGGGAAGGTACATATCAATGTATTTTGTTCATCTAGCTGACTGATGAATGACTGGCATGATGATGTCACAAAAGTCATTTGCTTTTGAAGGTTTTTTTTTAGGGGTGGAGCTTAGCAGGTAGAACAAAAGTAATATAAAATATATGACTTAAAGATATGTGATGTATACATTATTACAGATTTAAGAAAAGTCAACATGAATTTGTAATTTAGTGACCCTTTAATATGATTATTGCAAAAGAGGCTGAGTCTTGTATATCTTTATTTCTTGTACAATATCCGGCATTTAATGTATTCATGTTATGTAATGTTATAAAACAATTATACAGTGGCTTAAATAACTACTGCAAAAGTTTTTAATGTAATATACAGTTTGTTTTTTATTGCTTTTTTCTGAAAACCAAATAAAGGTGAACATCAGTGTGGAGATGTTTTTTCCAATTTTATGAAGTTGGTAAACACGTTGCTTTTGTTACCATGGTAATTCGTTTATTGTAAAAGGATTATTATTTGTTCTTCTTCAGAGTTAATGACACTTGGGCAATTTCCATGGAGAGGCATACACCCTATGAATATGACTGACAAAGAAAGCGGACAAAATATACAGTTCCTCAGGTAGACAAAGGTACATCCCTTCACTGCTATTATGTAAAAAGGTGAATATGCATGTGACACGTACCTGTTCTACACATTTTTACATAATAGCACTTAAGGGATGTTCCTTTGTCTACCTGAGGAACTGTATATTTTGTCCGCTTTCTTTGTCAGTCATGTTCATAGTGACACATCCGCTATCATCTATACATCTTATTTCTCCTACTGAGTTTTGAAGGAAAACATATATATATATAACTTTTGGACACGATTGCTTCTCGGTGTAGGTTATCTACGGTTGACGGAATTTGTTTCTAATCATGTGATTTCTTTTGATATACCAATAAAAACATAAATATTAAAATATATATAAAAAATCTTTAATTAAAAAAAAAAAAATCTACGGTTGACAGATCTTCAGTAGTATTTTAGGGTTATACAGTCAACCTGCTTTAGTGACCACCTGTTTACCAAGACCACATTTTTTGTTTCCCTTTGAAATGTGTACTAAAGGAACCTGTACATAAAGATCACCTGCCAATTAAGACCACTGTTCTTGTGTCCCGTTTAGGTGGTCTATGGTTACTTTCCCTACCCGAGGAAGCGTAGAAACCGGGCAGAACGGAATAGTGAGCTATGCACTAAATGCCACTTCAGTATCTAACGATTGTGGTGTTCATTATTGTGTATGATGATGAGTATGTGTCAGGCTGGTATGTGTGTACGTATTCTTTCTTTCTTCCTTTCTCTCTTCCTTTCTTATTTTCTTTCTTCCTTTCTTTCTTTCGCTCTTCAATCTTACCATCTCTATCTTTTGAGCATTTTGTTTTTCATCCCCAGGATCGCTACCCGTGAGTTAACCACTGCATATAGCAAAAGTCTACAGATAAATAGTCTCGGACGGCCCTCTTGGATTCGATAAAAGTTGCGATTACACGAAAGTCCCAAATACGCTATTCTGATTGCATAAAAGTGAGATAAGAATTAGGAGCGTTTATACGCAATATTTTAAAGCAAGACGGCCATATTTCCTGATAGTATAGATATAATAACTGCTTTGAGAGGGAGAATACATCCTGCCATCGCCCCTCGGCACGCCTCGGGGTGATATCAGGATTTAACGTCCCCTTGAGCCTATAAAAACAACTACCGTGTATGTGAGTCACAAAAAAGTTTAAACCTAGAAAATTGCTACTTATTTAAAAAAAATCATCAACAGTAAATTCTTATACATCTTATGAAAGAGTGTTTTATCCCAAATCATTTGGTATCATTTTTGTGTGGTATGTGTTCACGCTTGGATGAACAGGAAGCATTGTTTGCGAGAGTGCAAAACTCGACTTGCCCTAGGTCGGGTCCAGGGGGCAGAGCCCCGGGAAACTCAGGGGTTTTAGGCAATTTAATTACGGTTAGATGAACACTCTCCTCTTGTTAATTATAAGGGTAAGACGACATGAGCCCCTGAACACTTGCGTACTAATGGAGGGGGGGGGGGGGGGGGGGCAGGTGTGGATCCAGGATTTCTTAGGGGGGGGCCAAATTTGAAATTATACAAGCCAAATATTGGTACGTAATGGTGACCAGCAGTGGCGTAGTGAGCAAAACAAAAAAGTTGGGGGAGGGGGGGGGGGGCAGAAGAAAAAAAATCGCACCACCCCAGTCTTACATGAAGGCCCCGCTGAATGTTTTTCAAAGTGGGTGTGTGGGAGGCTTAAGTTTTTACGATCAGGTAGAGCGTAGCATAAATTGGCGTGGGGTCTAGGGGGCAAAGCCCCGGAAGCTCAGGGGGTATGGACATTTAATTACATTCAGATAAGCATATTTTAATACCTTATTCAAATGAGCATCTTGGGGTCCGCCTTAGAGCCCTAGGTGGGGTCCAGGGGGCAGAGCCCCCGGAAACTCAGGGGTTTTAGGCAATTTAATTACGGTTAGATGAGCATATTGTATACCTTATTTGTAACACTGGCACGATACTAATGGCGTGGGGTCCACCGTCCAGGGGTTGAGCCCCTAGAAGCTCAGGGGTTTTAGGCGTTTAATTACGGTCAGATGAGCATTTTTCTAATTCCTTATTATTTTGTGACACTGGCAGGACACTAATGGCGTGGGGGTACAGGAGGCTGAGCCCCCAGAAGTTCAGGAGTTTTGGGCATTAAATTACCGTCAAAATGAGCTAGCACGCAGGGGCCCTTCTTGGAATCCAGGGAGCAGTGCTCCCAGAAGTTCAGGGGGTTTAGGCATTTAATTACGGTCAGATGAGCATATTTTGATACATTATTATTTTTTTGTGTCACTGGCAGGTCACTTATTGATGTGGGGTCCAGGGGGTGGAGCCCCCTGAAGCTCAAGAGCTTAGGCATTAAATAACGGCAGATATGTATCTAGGGGCCCGCCTATGGGCCATTGGTTACGTCCTGTGGGCAGAGCCCCCGGAAGCTCGGGGGTTTTAGACGTTTAATTACTGTCAGATGAGCATTTTTTTAAATACCTTATTTGTGACACTGGCAGGACACTAATTGGCGTGGGGTCCAGGGGGCGGAGGCCTCAGAAGCTCATGGGTTCTAGGCATTCAATAACGGTCAAATGAGCTAGCACGCAGTGGTCTGCCTTAGGCCCTAGGTGGAATCCAGGGGGCAGCCCCCCGGAAGCTCAGGGGTTTTAGGCATTTAATCACGGTCAGATGAGCATTATCATGTGACGCTGAGAGGTCACTATTCTTTCTTTCTTTCTCTCTTATTTCTTTGTTAATATACTTCTTTTAAGTGGGGTGAGCTCGAGGCCCCAGAGCCCCGCCGTTTCGCGGGCCCTGACATGTAGTCCTCCAAATAAATATATTTCTCGCCTGACTTTAAATTTAGGAACTTGTCATTTTCCATCAAACGCATAAAAAAGTATAATTTACTAAAAAGTGAGGAAAAATCTCAGAAACTTACGTCATTTCAGCAACATTTGTAAATCACCGGTATCGGATTTTATTCGGGGGGGGGGGAGGGGATGCCTCCCCAAGCCCCCCCTCCCGATCTATACCTTGTTGGCGGGGAGATCACAACTGATCTCCCCTACCTTTCTTCTTTCTCTTTTTTTCTTTTTCCTTTCTCTCCTCTTTCCCTTCCCTTCCTTCTCTCTATTTTAGGTTTGCTGGGGTCGGGGGGGGGGGGGGGTGGGGGGTGGGGGTGGGGGAGGCAAGTGCCTTTAGGCCCGCCCCGATTCACACGTTGTTAGCGGGAAAATTGCAACTGATATCCCCCTTCTTTCTTTTCTTCTTCCTATTTTTTTCCCTTCCCTTCCCCCCCCCCCCCCCCCCCATCCCCTTCTTCCCCCTTCTTTTCTTCTTCCTTTCCCTTTTCTCTCCTCTTTCCCTTCTTTTTTTTTCCTCTCACTCTCTTTCCCTCTCTCTCTCTCTTTTTTTGCGGGGGGGGGGGGGGGGAGGGGGGCAGTTGCCCCCCAAAATAATTTACAGTCAGGCAAAAAATATTTTATTTTAGGAGCCATCATCTGACCGTAATTAATTTCCTAAAACCCATGAGCTAGTGTCCGGGGGCTCCTTCTCTGACCGTAATTAATCGGCCGAAAACCCCTGAGCTAGTGTCCGGGGGCTCCGCACCCTGGACCCCACTAAGGGCCCTAGGACGGCCCCTGAATGCTCATCTGACCATTATTAATGCCTAAAGCCCCTGAGCTTAGTATGGCTCAGCCCCCTGGATCCCGCCAATTATTGACCTGCCAGTGGCACGGGCCCCTGAATGCTCATCTGACTAGTATTTAATGCCTAGAGTTTGCTTGTATTGTTCATGAAGTGTGTTAAGGTCGGAGGTAGAGGGAAATAAATCCCAGGTTACAATTCTTTATAATTTAAAGCAAAGGCTTCAAAAGAATTTCCTTTTCTGAAACTTCTTAAGTCTTCTTCATAGTAATTCTAGGGATTTAGTTTTTGTAGAAGATTTTTGTCAATGGATGAGGTTGCAGACGTGATTCGTCCATTTTCATATCAGACATGAATACAGATGAAACTTATTAATTCATATTATTACCCATGTCTTACTTACAGGTGTTAAGATCACTCATTGTTATCCATGTGTTTGAATTAGAATATTTCTTGATTGTATTTTATTGAATATTTTGTGTGTGTATTGCATTCATGTCATCTCATTCAGTATAAACAATTCTATTTGTTTACCTTTACTATTTGAAGTGGAAGCATTAAAGCGCTGTATGATGATTATACAATATATTTTCTCTGAAGATGTATTACAACAAAAATAAGCCTATTTCAAGTTAGAATAAAAGGATTAGGTACAGATATTGTGATAATATCAATGTTTTTTTCTTCTTCAGAATGTTTATAATATCAAATGTGGAATGTTTAGAAAATTGTTTACAGTTCTAGATCGAAATCTTCATTTGGACATAGACAATTCTATTTGTTTACCTTTACTATTTGAAGTGGAAGCATTGAAGCGCTGTATGATGATTATACAATATATTTTCTCTGAAGATGTATAACAACAAAAGTAAGCCTATATATTTCAAGTTAGAATAAAAGGATTAGGTACAGATATTGTGATAATATCAATGTTTTTTTCTTCTTCAGAATGTTTATAATATAAA